>SJXQ01000739.1:138446-170878 GCA_006408695.1 Aepyceros melampus | reverse complement strand
GAGCGGGGGGTGGGGAACAGAGGGTCAGTCGGTGGCTTCCGCAGCCTGACGGGTGACGGGCGAGACGAATGTGTGGGCTACAGAGATGAAGGAATGGATGGATGGATGGTCCGGTGGACGGAGGCAGACCCATATGGCGAGAGGGCAGTAGGTGAGGGCAGACAAACCAGCAGTCTGAAGGATGGTGGGAAAGCTGGCAGATGCTTGGAGGAGGGGTGACGGGATGGAAGGGCAGATGGAAGCACAGCTGGGTGTGACAGACAGATGCCTGGGGAACCGCTGGCCAAATGAACTGAGGACCGGAGTGCTCAGGGGCTGAGAAAGACAGACAGTCAGAACCTGGACCACTAACTCGGCCGTAAAGTGGTCGCAGGTCGGTGTCGCCCATTTCCTAACTCAGTGGATTTCAAGGGGTCACCGCGTGCCAAGTGTGACCGACGGTAAACGAGGGTGCCCAGAGTCAGTCCAGGTTCTCCACACTTGCCCCAAAGCACCCACGAGGAATGGAGGAAGAAACGGGGCCCTTTTGAACATAGCCCTCGGCTTTCTGCACCGCTGAACAGCCCCTTACCAGGTGTCTATCAGTCTCTCTCAAAAGAAAAGGCAAGGCATGCGGCCATGAGAACACACGTCCTAGCTGGCAGGGCCATGGACGCCCTCCTGGAGTTTGAATTTCTGGACAGGCCCGCTCTGGCCTTGGCCAGCTGTGATGTAGAGCTCCATCTCCTCAAAGATGCTCTACCTGGCCTAGCCTACATCCTGCTCTCAGCCTGAGTGTCTGGGGATGCACCAGAACAGGAGCTGCAAAACCAGATGGGTTCAGGGGCTTCACAGACATTGCAAACACCTGGTATGAATCCTAGGGTAGGTGCCTTTCCTAAAAGGTATTTAAGTTCAGGTGAAACGACAACAATGAAAGAATGTTGCTTTGCTAGCCTCCCTTTGAACACAAATTTTATACAAAGTATGATGCTAGAAGCAGCGACATATTTAAAAGTCCTTCCAACTCTAACATACAAGGGCCTTTTAGGTTAGGCGCACTTTTTTGTTGCTGTTGCTTACCTTCTTTTATTTATGTTTTTTTCCAAGAAAATGCACATATGGCATTGTTTAAGCTATTCTGCACACTTTATAGTTACTAACTCATTTAATCCTCACAAAATCCAATGAGGAAGGTACTATTATTAGCACATTCAACAGATGAGAAATTGAGAAATTAAATTAACCCCGAGGTCACCCAGCTAAAAAGTGAGAGAGCCAGGATTTGAACACAGGTATTCCGACTCCAGAATCTAGCTCCTGACTGCCAGTATCTACTGCCTCTCTAACTAGAAAACTAACAGATCCACATAATAAAAATAAGAGTGAATAGTAAGCCTCCCTCCCTCCCAAGGCCATCAATACTGTTACCCAGAGGAAGCCACTGTTTATAGTTTCCTTCCAGAAAAATACAAGTATGCATGTAAAAGCATGCATCTAGATATATATATTGTACACCTACCTACGTCTTTTATAAAGAAACAGATGTATTTTATACCACTGCGGCATCTCCTGATCTTAACATATTTGAAGACTTTCATATCAAAACATATAAATCTACTTCATTTTAAGCATTGCAAAGTAATCCATTCTAAAGAAGTAATATAATTCAATTCACTAACACTCAAGATTTATTTGGTTTGCATTTCCACATAATAAAAATAAGAGTGAATAGTAAGCCTCCCTCCCTCCCAAGGCCATCAATACTGTTACCCAGAGGAAGCCACTGTTTATAGTTTCCTTCCAGAAAAATACAAGTATGCATGTAAAAGCATGCATCTAGATATATATATTGTACACCTACCTACGTCTTTTATAAAGAAACAGATGTATTTTATACCACTGCGGCATCTCCTGATCTTAACATATTTGAAGACTTTCATATCAAAACATATAAATCTACTTCATTTTAAGCATTGCAAAGTAATCCATTCTAAAGAAGTAATATAATTCAATTCACTAACACTCAAGATTTATTTGGTTTGCATTTTCTTTGATATTTAATGCTACCATGAGCATTATACTTAATGTCTTTCCTTATCTCCACCAGTTTATTTCAGAATAAGTTTGGAGAAGTAGAATTTTTGCCCGCATCTAAAATTTTTGATACACATTACTAAATTAATGTGCAAATGGTTATATATATTTATATATAAATGATTTGTAAATACTGGCAGATTCCAAACTTTTATATTTCCTTAGTGACATCTTCAAATTTTATATAAAATTCTAAGGTATTGGTTGAAAGAGAGTTTTTGCTTACTGATGATTAGAACTAGTCAAACTGTCAAGTTTAGCTTCTTCCTTATGTCCTGTAACAACACTCTCAGCAAGAAAGGGATATTTTAAAAGTTTCATCTGCAGTTTCTAAAAAAGAATATACACCAGATGATAAATTACTTTCATAATTTAGAACTAGGAACAGTCTGGCAATGTGTCTTTATTATCAATTATGCACCTTCCTCTTTTTGCTTTGGCTTCCAGATGCTCAAAATTACATCTGATGTTCAATCAAAACTTCAACAGAACCAATGAAAAAGCATCATCATTTTTATATTAATGTATTCCTATTTTTAATGATCCAGTTGCACATATGCATCTTATATTGTGAACCCCTCAAATCTATTTTGGAAGTAGGTGATCTACAAAAAATATATAATTTAAATCACCTTAAGATTACTAAAGAAGTCTGGTGATGTGACCAACGGGAGAAGCAAGGAGAGGACAATGGGCATTGCTTCACTCCCTTCCTGTTGGAAACGTGTAAGATACTTAACCACTGCTAACCATGTCTCTTCAGAGAATGGTTAACCGTTTCTTAACCATGTCTCTTCAGAATTCTCCTCAGAAGATAATCAGTGAGGAAAATTCCCCTGACCCTTCCCCCTTTGCAACTGGACCACGGGAATTCCAGTTTCAGGGTAGACAGGGAACTTGGAGACTATCTACGTACACCCATCATTTTACAAATGAGGAAACTGAGGCCCAGAGAGGTGAGAGAACTTACCCGAGGCCACAGCTCTAGGAAAGGACTAGAACGTGGGTGGCTTGAGGTCCAGGCCGACGTGCTGTCCCACCGCGTAGCACGCCACTCAGATGGCTTGGGGTGGCAGGAGGAAGGAAGAGAAGGTGACCCCACAGCCCCTAGCAACGAAAACAACAAGAAGACTTGAGGCACTCATAAATAATTAAGCAATTAGCTGCAGCAGCTATTCCCCTCCCTTCCAGCATCCAGTCACCAAGGCAACTTGGGCAGGGTGCCTGTTGGTTGCCTAGTAACAGCGTGGTCTGCTCCCCTGACATGTTCCCTAGGCTTCAAAGGATTTGAGAGCCAGGAAGAGCCTTAGACAGGGACCACTATTCCAACACCTTCATTTCCCAAATAGGGCAGTGGAGGCCCAGAGACGCTGAGGAACCTGCCGAAGGTCACACAGCTACTCAGAGGCACAGCCAGGCTCCATTTCCAGTTGCTTTCCATTGTACAATGGCTGCCTCAGGGACACTGCGATGAAGGAAAAGAGATCTCTCCACAGTTCCCAGAAGAATAAGAAAGTAAGATGGAGAGAGCAAGCAGGAAAGAGACAGAGACCTTGAGCTCTCATATGCAATTAACAAGAGCTGGTAATCCCATCAGCCCAACTTTCATCATCACCATGGCAACATGGGTGAGGTGGGTACTGGTTGCCTAGTAACAAGTGGTCCTCTTTCTTCCACTCAATCCAGCTCCCTGGGAGTCACAGGAACAGTAGAGTGTTGGAGCTAGAAGGGAAGGCAGGATTCCAAACTCAGTCTCCTCCTTTTGCCAACATGAGAACTGAGGTTTGGGGCAAGGTGGCTCAGCCACCAATCTAGGTAAGGACAGGGACTCACTGCTGGTCAGCCAGCCTTTCCTGAATGCCATTTATTCTTGTCACAGCACCATGGAAAGGGGAGCTTCACTCAATAAGGACAAAACACAGCAGGGGGACAGCAAGTGGTCCCTGGGTGGTACTTCTACCGCGTGTCTGGATGGTGGCAATGCCGCACACAACAGGCACTCTGCATGGTCCTCTAAAGAAAGAACACCTGAATCAAACGCCAGCTCTCCCCAAACCTGGAAAGCTTCTTATCCCTTGCCACCTCGGTCTCTACATCTCAGGAGTGAGCATACTGATGGTCCCTACCTCTCGAGCTGTCATTAGGATTAAACGAGAAAATGTACAGGTCAAGTCCCCAGTATTGAGTAAAGATGCAGCATGTGTTAAGTATTCATTTATTCCAGTTTATCAGTAAATATTTGTTGCATGTCTGCCATACAAACACCACTGTCCTAGGCTCTTGAGATTTGTTAGTGAGCAATACAGACAAAAGAAATCCCGTCTCAGGAAGCACACTTTCCAATGGAATGGATATATTATTATATCTATATGTACACATGTATCTATTTAAGTGTGTGCTGAATGGATGCAGAAACTTATTGGCAATGTGCTATGTTTATGTTACTAAGCTCCTTCTCTTAAGACTGAGAAGTTTCCTGTTTACAGGGTGTATGCTATAAATATGCAGGCCTGTCTTGTATGTGGAAACTCCCATCTTCCCTTCTTATAGAAGCACGGAAGAAAAAAAGGAGGGCAGTGGCCACTAGATGGCAGACCTCAATCTCTGCAGATAAATGACCTGTAGAGGCTCAGACCCCGAAGGATGCTTCCAGTGAAGGTAAGGGCTGCAGTCGGTCCATCCCAGTGCAAGGCTGGAGGGGTGGGAGAGACCAGAAATGCCTCTGGGTGTGACAGTGCGACGCTGTCTGGAGAGACAGCCTCGGGGGAGGCTGCTGTGTGGTGTAAGAGAGACTGCTTTAATGAGAATGAATCCTATATTAACCAGGATCCTGCCCTGTGGAAGCTGTGTGACCTAGGCAGGTTTTAGTCACCTTGCTGAGCTCCACATTCCACAAAGAGGTAACAACAGAGCTCCCTCCGGTTGCTGCTTTGAGGCATACGTGAGAAAACACGTCTAAGGCACCTTGCAAGCTGCACATGGAAAAAGCACTGTTGCTGCTGCTAAGTCACTTCAGTCGTGTCCGACTCTGTGCGACCCCATAGACAGCAGCCCACCAGGCTCCCCTGTCCCTGGGATTCTCCAGGCAAGAACACTGGAGTGGGTTGCCATTTCCTTCTCCAATGCATGAAAGTGAAAAGTGAAAGGGAAGTCACTCAGTCGTGTCTGACTCTTAGCGACCCCATGGACTTCAGCCCACCAGGCTCCTCCGTCCATGGGATTTTCCAGGCAAGAGTACTGGAGTGGGGTGCCATTGCTGTTACTCATCTAGAATCAAAAAGATGCCTGTAGGTCTGGTTCAGGGTTGCAAGCAGAAGAGAGAGGGCCAAGGGGAAGAGCACTTATTAAAGCCTCTGCAGTAAGGAAACAGGTCCTCCCAGTCACTAAGCCTGGGAACTGTGGCACTGAGGCTGGCTTGTCTCACCATCCACCTCCCTATCCACTCATCAGCCCCAGAGTCCTTGTTTTGTTCTTCTCACCTTTGTATCGGTCTTCTCTCTTTACTCCCAGGGTAGCTCCTGTCCTGGGCAAGCCGAGCACACTAGCCTCCCTGCTTCCAGGGTCCTCCAACCCACGGCAGGAAGCACCCGGAGCAACAGTCCTGAAATATCCATCTGACTATGCCTAAATGCTCCACTGCTGGCTCTCAAGGGAAAGCTGAGTCTGGTGACCACCAGGGCTCGGCAGCTTCAGGATCCTTCCTGCCTGTCCAAGCTTGTGCTCTCCCACTCCCCAGAGCTTCTCTGCAGCCTGGAGGCATCGGCACCTGCTGGTTTCTCTCCTGCACCTCCACTTCAGCCCCTCTACCTCTCTCCCCATCAGGTCTCCAAACAAAGCTCTTCCCCAGCCTCCCACGCTAGAGCAAGTCCTCCCCCCGGATCACTTCCTGCCAGCACGTGTCACAGCCACACTGATCCACTGCTTCCCACACCATAATATCCGGTCCCAGATGGCCAGGCCCCTCGTCTTCACTGCTGTGCCCTACTGCCCAGCCCAGTGTCGGCCACGTGGACAATACGTCCTCAACATCTGTTCAGCACATGAACTGGGTACACAGCAGCTACTGACTGAAAACAACAGTCTACGAACTCATCTCCCAGTTTCCAGACGTTTTCTGTCGTCAGGGCATCCTTTGTGTGGATGGCATGTTACTCTTCCAAAATAGCACCTTTTTCCTTTTCCTCCTTTCCTCAAAAGCCTGAGCAAATGGCTAAATGGCTGTCTCTAACAAGCTGAGGTCAGAGATCTCCAGTGTAGCATTTGAAATCCTTACCCAACCTACCTTTCCAAATGCATCTGCAACTATATTTCCAAATATATATGGTTATGTAGTATATATGCCTATATTTACATATTATGTGGAAACAGAGGGATATACATGAAGTGTTTGGAAATATACATAGTTGGACACATGCTCTTCCCCTTGGAGTGCTCTCCCTTCTGCCACGGCATGCGCTCCCATGGGCAGGCCTATGACCCCTCGTAGTGTGGCACGTGGAAGATTCGAGCTGCTGCACCAGTGGTCTGTCTACTCCCACCCCGTGAACACACCACGTGCACTGGCATCTTGACACTTTCGCCTGAGATCTTTCCTCCTCCCTGTCCTTCCAAACTGTCTAAGCCTCTTTCAAAGGCCATAGCAAGTTTCACTGCAGGGGAACAGCCACCACACACACTCCGGAGAAGGGCAGGAGATCCAGAGTTCGGGGCACATCTGAGCAGGTGCCTAAACTCCTTTCCTCAGGAACCCTCTTGCCCTGACAGCAGGGAAACTGGGAAGTAACTGTGTTTTTTTTCCCTTGGTTAGGAAGAAAGCCCCACCCACTTCAGAAACACCGGTTCTGGGGCCACTCTGAGAATTCAGACTGCAGGACTTTTGTTGGGACCCCCACAGTAGTTCACTGATTGGAAGAACCATGATTCAAACAAGCAACTACTACTGTTGGGCATTTAAATTGTTACCAAGGTTTGGCTTCTTTCTGTGCCCTCCCCTCCCTACAATAAATATACTCTGCAAATCACTGGCTCCTTATCAAAGAGTAGTTATCAATGCTCCTCTAGGCCAATCAATCAACCAGAGAGGTGAGGATGGTTCAGATCAGAAACTGGACCTGAAGAGAAGTTCAGTAGGCCTCCACGTGGCCTTGGAAAAGTATTTTTAATTGATTTTTAATTGGAGGAGAATTCCTTTACAGTGCAGTGTTGGCTTCTGCTTATTTTTAGAAGATTTTAAAGGAGAGGAAAAGGTGGACAGTAGAGAGGCGATGTGAGCTGAGGGAGATATAGAAGTGTGTGTCTGAGCCCACCCTTCACTGCTGTATGACTTGGGTCAAAGCAAGCTCTTTGCTTCTTCTTTCTGTTCATGTAAAAAATGACTCCCCACCAGGACCTGCTTCACAGTGCTGTCTGGAGGTGAGGCCCTGCGTGAGCCATAAAATGCTCCACGAGTGCTGGCTGCTATTTCCTTATTCCTGGCGGGGACAGCCCCCTGTCCTCTGTGCTGTGTGAACATGGGTATTCTCCTTTGCACTTCAGAGATTTAGAGAAGAGTGTAGAGGCAAGTGAGTGTCCTGGTCTGCCCGAGACTCTCAGGACTGTAACACTGGAAGTCCTGAGAAAGCCCTCCTCAGTCCTGGGGAAATCTGTGAGGCTGGTTGTGCCAAGAGCACGTCCATGGAGCATGTACTGTGTCACATGGCTTTCTATGTCCATCACAGAGGCTTTCACTCCCCGTGGCCAGCTGACAATTGTGGGCAGAGTGGGAGTTTACTGCTGGTCACTTCACAGCTAAGAAGCTAACTGCTTTATGGGTAAGATTTGGTTTTGAGCTTTCAATTATGGCTCAGGTATGACTAGTGGAACATTTTGCAAGCCAGTATTCTGAGGAAGGGCTCTGTGCTTTCCAAAGCTTTATGTTTAAACTTACATAACTGCATTGTTTCATGGCTTAAGAAATTCTGACATAGAAAACATCAACTTCCTCAGCAAACTATTAGAAGATGATGAGCCATGTTATAAAATGACCACCTGGTAACTTCCTTGGTAGTCCAGTGGCTAAGACTCCACACTCTCATTGCAGGGGGCCCAGGTTCAAGCCCTGGTCAGGAAAGTAGATCCCACATGCCACAACCAAAGATCTGGCATGCTGGAACTAAAAAGATTCTGTGTAGCACAGCTAAGACCTAGTGCAGCCAAATACATAAAATAAATAAATATATATATATTTAAAAACAACAACCTCCCCCCACAAATGATCGCTGATACCCTCACTTTCTATATTAACCTAAGTTCCTTGAGGGTGGAAAGTCCACCTCTGTGGTCTTCACAAAAGCTGGCTAAAGTACCAGGTCCTTAATAAATAGTGGGATGATGAATCCCTGTATTATTAAAACATTCATGAAAATTTTTACGTCATTTACTACTTAAGAGCTGAGCAGTCTAAAATTTGAAAAGCTATTATCAACTAATAGGTGATTAGAAAAGGAAAATAAAGCAATTTCTGAAATGAAATTACATTATTTGTTTTCCTTTAAAAAAATGTGTAATTGCATCAGTTTTTTAGAACAATAAGTACCGTGCAAGTGCTACATTAGGAATCATGAAGATGCTTTTGAACAATATTTTAGGCTAATGACATCTTGAAGTTACTTAATCTCTTACCATGAGCAGGAATTCCACGCTCCCAAAACAAAAAGACACTGTCAATTTTTTTTTTACTTCTTTCTTATTGATTTTCACTTGGTACATATTATGTACCTAATACTAATTTGTATATTGTGGTACTTTAAAATTTTCTTTAGTTTTTATGAGAAGATGGTGTCTTTTCCTGGGAAGTGAAGGATATGCACATATTATTTGCACAAAGTCTGTTACAAAATTTGGTCCCTAGTGGAGTCACAATCAACATGGTAACCCAGAGATCACCTTACATGTATGTCTTGTGTCATAAATGTTCACTATCATTGACAATGATCTTGGAGATAATTAAGAATAATTTTCTCCTTTCAAAAACTTCCAGAACCCTCAGAACTAAACTCTGGATTATTTTAACTTTGAGTTGATTCTCTATCATTCCTAAAATGCCCAAGAGTCATCTTTTATACTGCATGAAACATAATCTTGTCAACAAAATACAGTAGCATTTTTTTTCATATTTTGCAAAAGCAGAGTTAATGATGCAAATAATTTCCTATCTTTCTTCTGAAGGAAAACCATTAATAAGACCATACTCCTTGCAAGAATCAAAATTTAGTAGTAAGAGGGCACAAATCACCCATAAAGGCAAGACATACATTAGCAGTGAGGAAACAAGCCTAATGATTATAATGTCCAGATGGAAATGAATAACTGAATCATTCTCTATCAAATCAAATAGCATCTTAATAAGTTGTTACATCATCTCTGTTGATTTAATTTAGCTGAAAGATATGAGAAAATAATTATGATTTGCAAAAATATCTTCATTTCCAATGCTTATTAGTATTTGGACTGTGAATCCCCTCCTTTTATTTTGAAGGTGATGTTATTCCAAAATTACTTTTATGTTTCTTTTACTCAAAAGCAGCCCATGTTCAAAAGAAAAACAGCCCCAAACTGGAATGAATTATTGGAATTAAAAAAAGAAAAAAGGAACTCCAGTGTCTGGTCAAATCTTTTATCAAAGAAAGGATCCAAACACTTTTTTGCCAGGCAAGCTGGTAAGTACAAGTTGTCATGGAAACAGGATGTATTCAAATTATACTAGGAATGACGTTCTTCATCTAACTAGGTGTTCATCTCCTCTAAATGGGGAGAAATTGTTGTAGCTGAAATCCATTATATTTCTTTCAATTCTGCATTAAAAACAATCATTTCCTTTATTTTATATGGAAGTACACAGACACAGAGTCTCACTCTCATAAAAGGGAGAATTAAAATTACTTGCAAAAGAACTGGTGCATAAATAAAAGACATAAAATGAAAACGAATCCTGTGATATAAATCTACTGACGCACAGTGAAGGGGTAAAGACTGGAAATCAGACAATACAAAACCACCTTCACTTACAATGGGATACATTTTTCTCCTGTAGCATTAGTGACTATTTTGCACCAAATGATGTAGGCCAGGTCTGGAAGGTGGGGTGATTTGTTAACAGCTGTACTGTCGTGACTGCTGATGACAGCACAGGCCCTTGTTAATTCACACACATCTAAGAAAGACACAGAGGAAACTAGAGGCTGTGATGAGCAGGCATTTCCCACTACCTATAAGGCAATCATCAAGAAACACATGGTATAAGCCAATTTTCTAGGGAAAGATTTACAGCATGGAAGGCCCCTGAAGTCACAGTATATCTAAGAGGTAGCCAGAAATTCTGTTTGAATCAAGGTAATTCTACAGAACATCTTTTAAATTTTTTTTCAGGTGAGTGTAATATTTTTCTGCTATTTCCCTCCAAAAAGTGAGAAAAAAGGTTTTTCACGTCTTTCAGCAGAGAAGGTACCCCACTCCAGTGTTCTTGCCTGGAAAATCCCATGGATGGAGGAGCCTGGTGGGCTGCAGTCCATGGGGTCGCTAGGAGTCGGACACGACTGAGCGACTTCACTTTCACTTTTCACTTTTATGCACTGGACCAGGAAATGCAACCCACTCCAGTGTTCCTGCCTGGAGAATCTCAGGGATAGGGGAGCCTGGTGGGCTGCCATCTATGGGGTTGCACAGAATCGGACACAACTGAAGCCGACTTAGCAGCAGCAGCAGCAGTCTAGAAGGATGAGTTCTCAATAAAGCCTTTGTTCAGGCACTTAAGACAATGATCATTCAAATTAAAATGCCAATGGTTCCAAAATATAAAAAGAACTCTTAAAACTCAACAATAAGAAAAGGATGACTCAATTTAAAAGTGGACAAAGACCTGAACGGACATCTCACCAAGGAAAATATAGAGTTGGCAAATAAGCATATGAAAAGATTCTCAACATCACATGCCATTAAGGAATTGCAAATTAAAACAAGATACCTGTGCAAACCGATTAGAAGAGCCAAAATCCAAAACCACTAACAATACCAAATGCTGATGAAGATGTGGAGCCACAGGAATTCTTATTCATTGCTGATGGAATGCAAGTGGTACAGTCATCTGAGAAGACAGTAGCGATTTCTCACCAAACTAAACATACTCTTGCCATTCAATTCACCAAATCTACTGCTTGATATCTAGCCAAAGTAGCTGAAAACATGTTCACACAAAAATCTGCACATAAACGTTAACAGCAATTTACTCACAACTGCCAAACCTTGGAAGCACCAAACATGTCCTTCAGCTAGTGAATGGATAAATGGTTGACTGGTTCAGTCGCTAAGTTGTGTCCAACTCTTGCAAGACCGTGGACTGTAGCCTGCCAGGCTCCTCTTTCCAGGGATTCTCCACGCAAGAATACTGGAGTGAGTTGCCATTTCCTTCTCCAAAATAAACTATAGTATATAATATTAACTGGAATATTATTCAGGAACAAAGAAATGAAATATCAAGCCATGAAAGGATATGAAGAAGCTAAAGTGTATATGACTAAGTGAAAGAAGTCAATGTGAAAGGCAACATACCATATAATTCCAACTACATAACAATTTGGAAAAGGCAAAACTATGAAGACAGTAAAAGGGCAGTGTTTGCCAGTAGCTAGCAGCAAGTGACCGATGAACAAAGACATGAGGATTTTTAGGGCAGTGACGCTATTCTGTATACTACTATAATGATGCATATGTCATTATATATTTGTCACAGCCCACAGAATGTACAACAAGGCTGATCCCTAATGTAAACCATGGGCTTTGGATGATAACCATGTGTCAGTGTAGGTTCACTGATTGTAACAAATGTACCACTGTGGTGGGGATTTTGATAGTGGGGGAGACAGTGCATACACAGAGGTAATAGGAAGGGAAGCCTGTGCATCCTGCTCAGTTTTATTGTGAACCAAAAGCTGCAAAAAAAAAAAATTACAGACTAGTTTAAAAAAAATACCAACAGCAATAATAGCTACCACTTCATGACTGCTTAACTATGTTCCACATTTACTTATCTCAGTTCTTCCACACATCAACTCTATGAGCTAGATATGACTACCATCCCCATTTTATATACTGGAGACTCAAAATGGTTAAATAACATTTCCACAATTATATAGCAAGAGCTACAAAGTTGAAACCCAGGTCAGCTTGGCTCCAAGCCTGTGCTGCTAACATCTGCAAACTCTCCCCTTAAGGACATGTTTCTCCTCCCTGAAGACACTTCTATGTCATATGAAAAATGAGTTTGGCATCTGACTTAGGAAAGGATTAGAATTATGCTCCAAACTGCTAAAAACAGAACACTGTGGGAAAAGTGTACAAAGAATATATGCACTTATTAAATAAACAACATGGAACTAGTAAAACAGCAAGAGTTTCAGCTACAAATTAACAGCCATTTAGCATTTGCCATAAGACTGGCTGAACCATCTCCCTGTAGAGAAGGACTGTTTAAGAGACATAAACTAATATATCCAAGAACTCCAAACATCCAAAACATGAAGACAATCACACGAAAGCAGAGAATAAGCAAATTGCTCGATACAAAAAAAGAAAAACATTATGTATGAACAGAGAAACAAAAGTAAGGATTAGAGAAATTTCATGGGAAATAAACAAGAAAGAAGATAGTGAAGTAATCTCTGTAAAGTGCTGAAATTAAAAAAAAAAATTGTCAACCGAGAATTCTATACCTAGTGACACATCCTTTCAAAGACAATGGAGAAGAACTGTGCTTCTAGAAAGATGGAGCAGAAATGCTTTTCTCAATTTTTCTAAGTGCAGTGAAAAATCCTGAACATTATATATGAAATAAACAGAAGGTATAAAGACAGGGACCCAAGGCATAACACAATGGTGAGGTCCCTGGGATTTTTTTTTTTTTTGGCCATATATATTTCCCAGATTTAGAGTTGGAAAAGCTGGCAACCTGGAAATGACAATGGGTACAGAAAAGAAAAGCCCCAACAATAGCCCTTCTCCCTAGCTAAAAGATATGAAAAGGAGTAGCACAGCAAGATAAAAACTTTTATACAATTACTACTCTACATTGGTGCCCAGGTGGCTCAGTGGTAAAGAATCCGCCTGCCAATGCAACAGACACAGGTTCGATCCCCGGGTTGGGAAGATGTCCTGGAGGAGAAAATGGCAACCCACTCTAGTATTCCTGCTGGGATAATCCCACGGACAGAGGAGCTTGGCGGGCTACAGTCCACGGGGTCACAAAGAGTCAGACATGATTGAGCACGCATCCTCTACCCCACCCAAAAATCACGGGAAAGACTGTCACCCCACCTCTACTCAAGCTGGAAAGGCCAAGAGGGGAGCTGAAGCTTCTACCTTCACCATGCAGAGTAAACCAGTAAACAATGATACAAGCAAAGAAACCCATGATCCTACAAAATAGCCTATCTACAAAAAAACTCACTTCGAATACAGCAACGATTAAATTAAAAGGAAAAGGTTGGGAAAAGATATGCCATGTCAATATTAAAAAAAAAATAAAAGCAGCTCTATTAATCTCAGAAAAATAGACTTCCAAGCAAAGTTTACTAGAGACAAAGGACAGTACACGATGAAGAAAGGATCAGCCCACCAGGAAGACATGACTCCAAACATGTGTGCACCAAACAAGAGTTCAAAATATACAAAGCAAATCCTGAAATAGCAGAAAGGAGGAAGCTGATCCACAATTCCACCTGAAGTGAATCAACGCTCTGCTCTCAGCAACTGACAAAAACTGTGAGACAGAAAATTAGCAAAGATAAAGAAGAAATGAACAACAAAACCAATCAACATCTAACTAAAATATACTGCACTTTGGCAGAATATACATAGTTTTCAAATGCTCTAGAATGTTCACCAGCACAGATTATATTCTGAACATAAAACAAACCTTAACAAATTAAAAAAAAGCAACAGGAAAATCCCTAAACACTTGAAAAGTAAAGAGTACACATACAATAATCCACAGGCTAAGAGGAGTCTCAACACCACCTAGCTGTGGACGTGACTGCTGAGGAAAGTAAAGTCCGATGCTGTAAACAGCGATATTGCATAGGAACCTGGAATGTTAGGTTCATGAATCAAAGCAAATTGTAAGTGGTCAAACAGGAGATGGCAAGAGTGAATGTCGACATTTTAGGAATCAGCGAACTAAAAAGGAATGGGTGAATTTAACTCAGATGACCACTATATCAACTACTGTGGGCAAGAATCCCTTAAAAGAAATAGAGTAGGCATCATAGTCAACAAAAGAGTCTGAAATGCAGTACTTGGATGCAATCTCAAAAACGATAGAATGATCTCTGTTCGTTTCCAAAACAAACCATTCAATATCACAGTAATCCAAGTCTACGGCCCAACCAGTAACACTGAAGACACTGAACTTGAACGGTTCTCTGAAGACATATAAGACCTTCTAGAACTAACATCCAAAAAAGATGTCCTTTTTTTTTAATAGGGGACTGGAATGCAAACAGAGAAGTCAAGAAATATCTGGATGAATGGGCAACTTTGGCCTTGGAGTACAGAATGAAGGAGGGCAAAGGCTAATAGAGTTTTGCCAAGAGAAAGCACTGGTCATAGCAAACATCCTCTTCCAACAACACACGAAGACTCTATACATGGACATCACCAGATGGTCAATACACAAATCAGTTGATTATATCCTTGGCAGCCAAAGATGGAGAAGCTCTACACAGCAAAAATAAGACCATGAGCTGATTGTGGATCAGATCATGAACTCCTTATTGAAAATTCAGACTTAAATTGAAGAAAGTAGGGAAAACCACTAGACCACTTAGGTATGACCTAAATCAAATCCCTTACGATTACACAGTGGAAGTGACAAACAGATTCAAGGGCTTAGATCTGATAAACAGAGAGCCTGAAAAACTATGGACAGAGGTTCATGACACTGTACAGGATAGTGATCAAGACCATCACTAAGAAAAAATGCAAAAAGGCGAAGTGGTTGTCTGAGGAGGCCTTACAAATAGCTGAGAAAAGAAGAGAAGCTAAAGGCAAAGAAGAAAAGGAAAGATATACCCATTTGAATGCAGGGTTTCAAAGAACAGCAAGGAGAGATAAGAAAGCCTTCTTCAGTGATCAATGCAAAGAAATAGAGGGAAACAACAGAATGGGTAAGACTAGAGATATCTTCAAGAAAATTAGAGATACCAAGGGAACACTTCATGCAAAGATGGGCACAATTAAGGACAGAAATGATATGGATCGAACAGAAGTAGAAGATATTAAGAGGTGGCAAGAATACACAGAAGAACTATACAAAAAAGATCTCCACAATCCAGATAATCACAATGGTGTGATCACTCACCTAGAGCCAGACATCCTGGAATGTGAACTCAAGTGGGCCTTAGGAAGCATCACTACAAACAAAGCTAGTGGAGGCGACAGAATTCCAGTTGAGCTATTTCAAATCCTAAAAGATGATGTTGTGAAAGTGCTGCACTCAACATGCCAGTAAATTTGGAAAACTCAACTGTGGCCACAGAACTGGAAAAGGTCAGTTTTCATTCCAGTCCCAAAGAAAGGCAATGCCAAAGAATGTTCAAACTACTGCACAATTGTACTCATCTCACATGCTAGCAAAGTAATGCTCAAAATTCTCCAAGCCAGGCTTCAACAGTACATGAACCATGAATTTCCAGAGGGGTTGAGCTGGATTTAGAAAAGGCAGAGGAACCAGAGATCAAATTGCCAACATCTGTTGGATCATCGAAAAAGCAAGAGAGTTCCAGAAAAACATCTACTTCTTCTTTCTTGACTATGCCAAAGCCTTTGACTGTGTGGATCACAACAAATGAAAAATTCTGAAAGAGATGGGAATACCAGATCACCTGACCTGCCTTTTGAGAAACCTATACGCAGGTCAGGAAGCAACAGTTAGAACCTGACATGGAACAAGAGACTGGTTCCATAAGAAAAGGTGTATGTCAAGGCTGTATATTGTCACCCTGCTTATTTACCTTCTATGCAGAGTACATCATGAGAAGTGCTGAACTGGATGAAGCACAAGCTGGAAAGAAGACTGCCGGGAGAAATATCAATAACCTCAGATATGCAGATGCCACCACACTCACGGCAGAAAGTGAAGTGGAATTAAAGAAGCTCTTGATGAAAGTGAAAGAAGAAAGTGAAAAAGTTGGCTTAAAACTCAGCAGTCAGAAAATTAAAATCATGGCATCTGCTCCCATCACTTCATGGCAAATAGATGGGGAAACAGTGACAGACTTCATTTTTGGGGGCTCCAAAATCACTGCAGATGGTGGCTGCAGCCATGAAATTAAAAAACGCTTACTCCTTGGAACAAAAGTTATGACCAACCTAGGTAGCATATTCAAAAGCAGAGACATTACTTTGCCGACTAAGGTCTGTCTAGTCAAAGATAATAGTTTTTCCAGTAGTCATGTATGGACGTGAGAGTTGGACTATAAAGAAAGCTGAATGCTGAAGAATTGATGCTTTTGAATTGTAGTGTTGGAGAAGACTCTTGAGAGTCTCTTGGACTGCAAGGAGATCCAACCAGTACATCCTAAAGGAAATCAGTCCTGAATATTCACTGGAAACATTGATGCTGAAGCTGAAACTCCAATACTTTGGCCACCAGATGCAAAGAAGTAACTCAATGGTAAAGACCCTGATGCTGGAAAAGACTGAAGGTGGGAGGAGAAGGGGATGAAGAGGATGAGACGGTTGGATGGCATCACCGACACAATGGACATGAGTTTGAATAAACTCCAGGAGTCAGTGATGGACAGGGAAGCCTGGCGTGCTGCAGTCCATGGGGTCACAAAGAATAGGACACAACTGAGTGACTGAACTGACCTGAAGAGGGATCTCAAAGAAAAATTTAAATATACATAAAACTGAATGAAAACAAAAAAACATAACTCATTAAAATATATCAGATGCAGCTAATGCACTGCTGAGAAGGAAATTTACAGTACTAAATGCTTACATTAGAAAAGGAGAAAGATCTCAAATAAATAATATAAACTTCTACATTAACAAACTAGAAAGAGTAAAGTACTCAAAGCAGTAAGAAGGAAGTGAAAAAAGAGAAGATAAAAGCAGAAATCAATAAAATTGAAAATAGAAAAAAAGAAAATTAAGTAAAAAATAGGAGAAAGAGACACTTTCCACATGAAAAAGCTGAAAGTATTCATCACCATCAGACTCATGCTACAAGAAATGCCACATGAAGTCCTTCAAGAAGAAGGAAAATTGTATCAGAAGGAAATTTAGACATACAGGAAGGGGTGAAGAGAACTGGAAATGGCAATCACATGAATAAATATATGAATATATTATATTTAAATGAAATGTTTAAATAAAAACAATGTAGTGTGGGATTAATAACATAAATAAAAGAAGAATGTGACAAGAATAGCACAATAGAGAGAAAGAAATGAAAGCATACTACTTCAAATTTTCACACTGCATATGAAGAGGCATGACATCACTTGTAAGTCAGAGATCCTGCTTGCTGTATTCCTTCAGATTATGAGACTGACGCGCTGCCTACTGCGCTAAGAAGGCAGTATTCCTTAAATGGGCTTCCCAGGTGGCACTAGTGGCAAAGAACCCTACTGCCAATGCAGGAGACACAGGAGACGTGGGTTTGATCCCTGGGTAGGGAAGATCCCCTGGAGAAGGAAACGGCAACCCATGCCAATATTCTTGCCTGGGAAACCTCATGGAAGGAGTCTGGCGGGGCTACAGGCCATGGAGTTCCAAAGAGTTGGATAAACGTGAGTGCGCCTTCGCACACACACACACCCCACTTAAACAAACCACTGAAATAAAGCAAAAATTTATAGCAAATAATGTAACTAAAGAGATAAGGAACATGCAATTAATCCAAAATAAGCATAAAGATAGGGAAAGGAGAAAAAAGAGCAAGTAGGACAAGTAAAAAACAAAACAAATAGCAAGATGATAGACAAATCTTATTATATTAATATTCACATTAAATGTGGACAGTATAAATACCCTCATTGAAAATAGGGACTGTCAGATTGGAATAAAAAGACTCAACAAAAATGCTGCCTAAAAGAAATGTGCTTTAAATATAGAGACAGAAGCAGGTTAAAAGTAAAAGAATGGAAACTCTATTTTTCTTTCTGCAGGTAATACACAAAATCTTTAACAAATATTTACTGAACATCTCCTACAAACCAGGAATATTTTAAAAATCTGTTAAGAGAACAAAACAATTTTAAGAATTCATTCAAAAGCACACACCTCTGTACATAGGCAAACACACGCACAAGCAGAAATCTTGAAATTCCAGGCATAAACTGTAAGCAAAATTAGACATTACACTGTTCCTTAGCTTGATTTTATGAGCATATCCTATCAAAAAATCATTTTTAAAATTAAAAATAAGAGTAGGTAAAAGATATATTATACTACTTCTAATAATAAGAAAACTGTAGTGGCCATATCATTATGACACTAAATTTCAAAGCAAAGAGTATTACTAGGGATGACAAAGGTCAAATAATAACATAAAGGAGTTACTGCATCAAGAGGACACAGTAATTCTAAACATGTTGCTCCTGATAATAACAGAACTCCAAAACACATGAAGAAAAAACTGTTAAACGTGCAAAGAGAAATATACAAATCCATAACTATAGTCAGAAATTTCAACACCTTGCTCTCAATAATTGATAGAACAAGCAGACAGAAAATCAGTAAGAGTATAAAATATTTCAACAACATTATCGACTGACTTGACCTGATTGACATTTATAGAACATTCTATTTAACAACCACATAATAGACATTCTTTTCAAGCATACATGGAGCATTTAAGCAAGACAGACCATATTCTGGGTCATAAAGCAATTTGCAATAAATTTAATAGAACTCCAGTCATAGGAGTATGTTCACTGATACAATGGAATTACATTAAAAATTAGTAACAGTAATATACCTGGGAATCTCCAAATAAACATATAAGCTAAATAACACACTTTTATATGAACCATGCTTCAAAAGAGCAATCAAAAGGGAAATTAGAAAGTATTTTGAAATGAATAAACATGAAAACACATCAAATTTGTGGGAGGCTGCTGAAGTAGTACTGAAGGGAATTTTATAATAAGGATACTTGAATAGTGGCCTCAAATCAGTGAATTCAGCTTCATTTTAAGAAACTGGGAAAAGAAAATTGGACTCAAATTAAGTAAAAGAAAGGAAATAATAATAAAGATCAGAGCAAAAACCAATGAAGTAGAAAACAGAACAACTACAGAAAAAATTAATGCAACAAAAATATACTTCTTAACCTGTAGCCACACTATTCAGGAAAAAATTGAGAAGAAACAAGTTATCAAAATCAGGAATGACACAGACAATATCAAGTCAGACTCTATAGACATCAATGGATTTCTAAAGAAAACAAAGGAATGATTTATCACTCTCTGAAAATGAGTTAATAACATTGATGAGACAGAAAAATTCCTTGAAAAGCACAAACTACCAAAGCTTAATCAAGAAATAGATAATAACCCCAAAAGCCATATATCTGTAAAAGAAATGGAATATGCAGTTAAATACCTTTCCACTAAGAAAATCCAATGATCAAATGGTTTTGCTAGTGAATTCTACCAAACATTTATGGAAAAAAATAATACCAACTACAAATTCCTTTTCTACACAAACTACACAAAAAACTTGAGAAGGTGAGAATACTTTCCAATTTGTTCTATTAGGCCAGACTCACTCTGAGGTAAAAAACAGACAAAATTGGGTACTAGAGGAAGACTGGAGAAGGCAATGGCACCCCACTCCAGTACTCTTGCCTGGAAAATCCCATGGACGGAGGAGCCTGGTAGGCTGTAGTTCATGGGGTCGCTAAGAATTGGACACGACTGAGTGACTTCACTTTTACTTTTCACTTTCATGCATTGGAGAAGGAAATGGCAATCCACTCCAGTGTCCTTGCCTGGAGAATCCCAGGGATGGGGAAGCCTGGTGGGCTGCCGTCTATGGGGTCGCACAGAGTCGGACACGACTGAAGCGACTTAGCAGCAGCAGCAGCAGCAGAGGAAGACTAGAAATTAATAACCATTGTGAATATAGATATAAAAATTTCAAACAAAATTTTAGTAAGTAGAATATTAGGATAACACATGATGACCAACTAGTATTTCTTTCAGGAATGTAGGTTGGTTTACCATTTGCCAGTCAATTAATAAAATTCATCATTTAACAAATTAAAATAGTAAGCCATATCAATAGATGCAGAGAAGCATTTTGCTAATCCAACATTCATTCCTGATTTTTTCTAAACTTCTCAGTGAAGCAGAACTAGAAGGGAACTTCCTCATTTACAGGCATCTACAAAAACCTACAGGTAATATCATAGTTAACAGTAAAAAAACACGAAACTTTTCCTTTAATATAGAGGGAAAGAACAATGAGGTCGATTCTTATCACTTCTCTTTTAGCATTGTACTGAGATTCTACCCAGCACAGTAAGGTAAGAAAAATAAAAAGAGTCTAGACTGGAAGGAAAAAAGTAAAAACTGTCACAGATAACACAATCACCTACATAAAAAAACTTGATGGAATTTACCCTAGAAAGCTGCTAGAATTAATAAGTGGGTTTAGCAAATCTTCAGGATACAAGATCAACACAAATATCAATGATACATTTACATTCTAGGATTGAACAATGAGAAATGGAAGTGTTTTTTTTTAATGCCATTTATAATAGTATCAGAAATATAAAATACTTATGGATAAATCTGATGAAGATGTACAAGAACTATACACTGATAACAACAAAAGACTGCTGAAAAAAATTTAAGACCTAAATTGGGGGCAGGAGGAGAAGGGGTCGACAGAGGATGAGATGGGTGGATGGCATCACGGACTCGATGGACCTGAGTCTGAGTGAACTCCGGGAGATGGTGTGGACAGGGAGGCCTGGCGTGCTGCGGTTCATGGGGTTGCAAAGAGTCGGACACAACTGAGCGACTGAACTGAACTGAACTGAACTGAAATGGGTAAACATACCTTGATCACGTATGTCAAGAAGATGGTGTATTGTTACGATTTTAATTCTTCCCGAATTTCTCTCTACACAATCTCAACTGCAGCCTTTTTTATAAAATTTGACAAACTGATTCTGAGACCTACATATACATGCTAATGGCTGAGAACAGGCAAAACATTCTGAAAAAGGAGAATGAATTTGAAGAAATAACACTCCCTGACTTTAAAAGTTTATTAAAAAGCCACAATCATCAATACAGTGAGGTACTGGCATCAAGAAAGCTATAGACAAACTGAACAGAATAGCGAGACTAGAAAGAGACACACACATATATGAACAACTGATTTTTGACCAAAGTGCAAAGGCAACTGAGTGAACAACAGTAGGTTTTCAACAGAGAGTAATGGAACAATTGGCTATCCATACACACACACACACAAAAAGAACCTCAATGCATACCTCCTATACCTCATACCATGGGAGGAGCCTGGTGGGCTGCAGTCCACGGGGTCGCGAAGAGTCAGACACGACTGAGTGACTTCACTTTCACTCTTCACTTTCATGCATTGGAGAAGGACATGGCAACCCACTCCAGTGTTCTTGCCTGGAGAATCCCAGGGACGGGGGAGCCTGGTGGGCTGCCGTCTGTGGGGTCGCACAGTTGGACACGACTGAAGCGACTTAGCAGAAGCATACCTCATACCATTTGTAAGAATTAGCTTAATATGAAGAGGAAAACTAAAGATAAAAATTTAAAGAGAAAATACAGAAGAAAATCTTTGTGATCATGGTGTAGGCAAGGATTTGTTAGATATGACATCAAAATCAAATTCATAAAACAATTCAAAATGATGAGCATATGAGAAGATGCTCAACATCGTGAGTCATTATTTTCAACCAAGGAAGATTCTATCTCCAGCCAAATTATCAATTGAGTATAAGGTCAAAGATGTGCATTTTCAGATACATAAAATCTTATTGAGATATATAAATCACTTAAAAAGAAATGAAAAAAGAAAGAAAGAACAAGAAAAAGATCTGGGTTGTGAGTAACAGGTGCTCTGACATAAGTAAGTAGGGAACGTAGGAAGGTAGGGAGAAGACAAACATGATGTGGTAGGGAAATGCCAGGGCAACAGCTGTGGAGACAGCTGTTCAGATCAGATCAAAGAGAGTGCCTCCGAAGACAAAAATGCAACCACCTGCTTGGATAATGAATTTGGCTGTAGTGAATGAAACTGGATGGTTCTGTCAAAAAGTTTGAGGTCAAATGGGTTACATGCATATGTTATTTTAAGGGGGGGCAGAATCTACAATTGTTAGCTCTAAAGCAGGTGGAGGGAAGTTGTACAATTCACATAATGTAGTTACAATGTATGATTCAGCTGTGAAATATACTCCATGGGGTGGAACAACTCCACACCTCATTGATGCCAGACTGACTCTAACTAACTTGTATTCATTAGAGTTCTATGCCTGTTAGGAGAGTGGCAGAAAAGTGGCAGCAAGGGGGTCAGAAATGTAGCTGTTAAGTCACAATGTCTGTGACACTGAAATCAGATCTTCTTAAAATCATATGGAAGTCTAAGGAGCAATGTGCCAAAGTCAATACTTTTTATGTGGCTTGTTTCACCATCAAAATCTGTTTGCTTTGTCTCTAAGGTAAGCCCACCTTTTATTTTGGTAGATATGCTCCTTAACAGTGGTAATAATTCTGGCCAGTAAAAGATTCTACACTTCATCTAAATCGAAACACAGAGGAAAGCTTGGGGCCGGGGAAGGAAGAATTTATACATGTGTTAATGTGTGCGTGTACAGAGGGTGAGTTAAACTTTCATTTTTCATTATAAGAAAGTTATTGACAACTAGTAAAACAGAAAATCAAGAGTAGGTACATCCCTAAAGGTGTGTTTATGGGCTTGGGTCCCATTGCTTAGAGAATTTTATAAGAATGTACTCCAAAATCTGTATCTTAAAAATTATAGTCTCTATAATTCTCTAAAATAAAAATAACAATAATGAATACACTATCAGTTTTCATTCCAATCCCAAAGAAACTGTCAGTCGCTCCGTCATGTTTGACTCTTTACGACCCCATGAACTGTCCCGTATATGCAATTCTCCAGGCAAGAATACTGAGTGGGTTGCCATTTCCTCCTCTAGGGGATTTTCTGGATCCAGGGACTGAATACAGGTCTCCTGCATGGCAGGCAGATTCTTTACCATCTGAGCCACCATGGAAGATAATCCCAAAGAAGTGCAATGCCAAGGAATGTTCAAACTATCGTACAATTGTGCTCATTTCACATGCTAGCAAGGTAATGCTCAGAATTCTTCAAGCTAGGCTTCAACAGTACATGAATCAAGAACTTCCAGATGTACAAGCTGAGTTTAGAAAAGGCAGATGAATCACAGATCAAATTGCCAATATCTGTTGGATCACAGAAAAAGCAAGGGAATTCCAGAAAAACATCTCCTTCTGCTTCTTTGACTATGCTAAAGTCTCTGACTGTGTGGATCACAACAAACTGGAAAATTCTTAAAGAGATGGGAATACTAGATGACTTTACCTGTCTCCTTAGAAATCTGTATGCAGGTCAAGAACAACAGTTAGAACCAGACATGAATGGTTCCAAATTGGGAAAGGAGTATGTCAAGGCTGTGTATTGTCACCCTACTTATTTAGCTTATATGCAGAGTACATCATGTGAAATGCCAGGATGGATGACTCACAAGATGGAACCAAGATTGCTGGAAGAAATATCAACCACCTCAGATATGCAAATGACACCATCCTAATGGCAGAAGAGGAACTAAAGAGCCTCTTGAGGAGAGGTTGAATATGAAAGAGGAGATTGAAAAAGCTGGCTTAAAACTCAACATTCAAAAAAACTAAGATCATGGTATCCAGTCCCATCACTTCACAGCAAATAGATGGGGAAAAAATGGAAACAGTGGCAGATTTTGGGCTCCAAAATAACTGAGATGGTTATTGCAGCCATGAAATTAAAAGACGCTTGCTCTTTGGAAGAAAAGCTATGACAAATCTAGACTGCATATTAAAAGGCAGAGACACTACTTTGACGACAAGGGTCTGTATAGTCAAAGCTATGGTTTCTCCAGTAGTCATGTACAGATGTGAGAGCTGGACCATAAAGAAGGCTGAGTACCGAAGAATTGATGCCTTTGATCTCTGGTGCTGGACAAGAGGACTCTTGAGAGTCCCTTGGACTGCAAGGAGATCAAATCAGTCAATCCTGAATACTCACTGGAAGGACTGATGCTGAAGCTGAATCTCCAATACTTGGGCCACCTGATGGAAGAGCTGCCTCACTGAAAAAGACTGATGCTAGGAATAATTGAGAGCAGGAGGAGAAGCAGGCAACAGAGAACGAGTCACTGGCTCAATGGACATGAGTTTGAGCAAGCTCCAGGAAATGGTGAAGGACAGGGAAGCCTGACATGCTGCAGTCTGTGGGGTCACACAGAGTTGGGACATGACTCAGCTACTGAACAACAATTTGATTTTTGAGTAAATGAGGGGGGAGAGGATTACAGAAGTAGTGACTCTGATATGTACTATTTATATCATGATTCCATACATAGGAAGAGGACATGTAAGGAATGGGTTTGATTCTATCATCTTTGTCCTGATGATGGAGTCCACCTTCTGAAAAGCAAACTTTAGGATCACAACACGACTTAACCACTAGAGGGAGGTGAAGTGGCTATTAAATAATGGAAAAAAGAAGAGCCACATAAAAAAGCTTTTCTCTCACTTGGAGTCATTACTGTAACTCTTTGAAAAAATTTTTCTAATATTACATAAAGATAAAAAATGAAATTTTAAGTGATGACAAGTATAGATTTTTGCTTCTTCTAAATGTTAGAAGTGCTCATTTTCAAGCGATTAAAATATTGCCTATAGCATAATGGTGTTGTTCAGTGGCTCCAGTCGTGGCTGACTCTTTGAGACCCCATGGACAGCAGCACGCCAGACTTCCCGTCCTTCACTATCTCCCAGAATTTGTTCAAATTCATAGCAGAATGGTTTCTCAATTCTGTACCAAATAATACAACCTTCAGTTTAGTATTTATTTACAAGGTATTGATAGGTTTTTCCCTCATATTTTAGTCAATGCAGCCCTGTATGGGTACTTACTAACAATTCAGGCTTTCAGGTCAGGCAGATAAGATTTTAACCATACTTTACCACTACAGACTTTAAAATTAACTTTGCTAACTAACATCAGACTCAAGGTTCCTCATCTGTAAAATGGGGGTACAGAGTTTTACAGAAGTTAGATGGGACAGTATATGCAAAATCTCTCTATGCACTCCGGTATTCTGGCCTGCAAAAGTCCATGGCCTATCCATGGGGTTGCAAACAGCCAGACACGACTGAGCGACTTTCACTTTCACTTTGGTGCACAGCTGAATCCAGAAGACAACGGCAGCTTTTCCAACGGGGAGACACTACACTGTAAAGCTACTAAGAATTTCTTAATCCCTCTTCTCATTTCAGCATCTAAATATGTAATACTGAAGCAAACCAAAGACACAACCCTTGTACACATAACCATATGGCAAGACATACTGATTTCTGAGGCCAAACCCAGGGAAGAGCCCAAGAATTCACACCTTAAAGGCTTGCATTCACTTAGAAAGCAATGTGGAGTCTAGACCTGCAGCAGCCCTTTAACAAGGATACAAAAGTGACCTGACTTTAATATGTTTCTTTTTCAGAATTTCTTAGGATACTCAGTTATATAACCATCACTACAACCTAAGTTTAGAACAATTTCTTCAACCCCGAAACAAATGCTCCGATACTCATTAGCAGTTACTCTTGAAACCCCTCTACCTCAAGTCCATGACAACTACGAATCTACTTTCTGTCTCTATAGGTTTGCCCACTCCGGTCACTTTATGTAAGTGGAATTGTACAATATGTGGAATTTTCTGTGTGACTTCTTCCACGTAGCCTGATGTTTTCAAGGTTCATCATGCTGCAGTATATGTCAGCATTCATCCCTTTTTTAGAGTGACGAGCACTCCAATACATGGAGAATTCACATTTTGTTTATCCATCCATTCACTGATGGACAACTGGATTGCTTCCCCACCTTGGCTAGCATGACAAACGCTGCTATAAACACTTGTGTACAATTTTTCAGCAGACACATTTCTACTTCTCTTGGGTATATACCCAGGAGTGGAATTAGTCATATGTAACTCTACGTTTAACTTATGAGAAACTTCCAAACTATTTTCTGCACCAGCACTGCATGAGGGTTCCAATTTCTCCACATCATCATCAACACGTTATTCCCTGTCTTTTTGATAACAGCCATCCCCCAGGTGTGAAGTGATATTTTACTATGGTTTTGATTAGCATTTTTCTAATGATTAATGATGGTAAGCACCTTTAAATCTATTTATTGGTCATTTACATATCTTTTTAATGAAATGCCTATTCAAATCCTTTGCCAAATTTTAAACTGAACTGTTTGCCTTTTTATTGTTGATTTATGGGCATTCTTTACATATTCTAGATACAATTCCCTCGTCAGACATATAACTTGACAATATTTTCCCCCATTCCGTCTTTTCACTTTCTTGAAGGAGTTACTTGAAATACAAACTTTAAAAATATA
The DNA here is from genome assembly GCA_006408695.1 of Aepyceros melampus. Classification (NCBI taxonomy): domain Eukaryota; kingdom Metazoa; phylum Chordata; class Mammalia; order Artiodactyla; family Bovidae; genus Aepyceros; species Aepyceros melampus. The sequence continues at coordinate 144,058 of SJXQ01000739.1, read as the reverse complement.
ATAAAATCCAGATTATCTATTCTTTCTTTTTGCTTATCCTACTGTCTAAAGTTGTGAACATTTACTCTTAGGTTTTAAGTTTTATAGCTCTTACATTTATGTCTATGATCCCTTTTGAGTTAACTTTTGTATATGGTGAGAGGTAAGGGTCCAGCCTTATCCGAGGGCTTCCCTGATGGAATCTGCCCACAATCCAGGAAACCAGGGTTTGATTCCTGGGTGGGGAAGATCTCCTGGAGAAGGAGATGGCAACCCATTCCAGTATTCTTGCCTGGAGAATTCTATGGACAGAGGAGCCTGGCAGGCTACAGTCCAAGGGGTCACAAAGAGTCGGACAGGACTGAGGGACTAACACATACACACACACAAGGGTCCAACATCATTCTTTGCATTGACGAAAAATGTTAAAAGAGCTTTCTTAAAATATATTTTGCTTATTAGAAGTGTGACAATATGCCATTGCATATACACATAAATGATACCTTCAGTCATTCATTTGACAAACATACGCAGCAAGGACAGTATTTTGAGATAGGATCTGATCATTTTTCTTCCTCTCTTTTTCCCTATCCTTCCCCTCACTGAAGCACATACCAGGGTCCAGGGCTTCCTTGCCAAGGAGAGGTTTACAGAAAGTAGCTTCCTGATGTTTCTGGGACCACCAATTCCCAGGAGAACCGATCAATTATACTGCCAAGAGAAACAAGAAGGAACAGTCCTCTCCAGTGCTGGAGTAGACAGGCAGTCCCCAGAGATGAAGGCAGAAGGGAGGAGAGAGAGCATAGACAGAGGGCGCATTTGTATGAGGTTTCCTACATGTAGTGTTGAGAGGCAACTAACACAATACTATTCCAGATTCCCATACCCCGAATCTGACATGAGGCAGCTAAGAACCACCAAACCAAAATGGCTTATAAGGACAGAAAGAAAGTGAGGAAACATCACTTTCTTCCCACACATATGCACACATTACCCTGAATGACTGTGTGCTGGGCAATCTGGGTGCCAGCCTGGAATTATAGCACATCCTGAAGAAGTAAAGGTCCCTGGTGAAACCCCAGAAGCAGCAAGGTTCCATTCTTTTTCTTCACCATCAAGGCAAAATGGTAACTCAGTCAGACATTAAATTTCTATGAGGCAGATGCACTTCTGGCACCCTTGATTTTATGGACTGACATTCACACCTCCCACACAAATATCAAGATATATATACAGCATCCTCCTAAGCTAGGTTGAGATGGAGAATAGAAAAGTCCGTCAAGCCATGGTTAGCCAAGGCATTTACAGTCTGGTAAGAGTGAAAAAGGTCTCCCAGCTGGTGCAGTGGTAAAGAATCTACCTGCTCCTTCAGGAGATGTAGCAGACATGGGTTCTATCCTAGTCGGGAATATTCTCTAGGGGAGGAAACGGCAACCACTCCAGTATTCTTGCCTGGAAAATTCCATGGACAGAGGAGCCTAGCGAGTTGCAGAGAGTCAGACATGACTGAGTACGCACGCACACAAGAGCAAAAATAAGTATTCACCACTTATTACACACCACCTGGGTGAACACCTTGTGTTACACTCTTTTTGTAAATGGATTAACTGTAACGGAGCCTTCCCTGAAACAGGCCTTTGAAGTTCAAAGGAGGTAAAGGACTTGGCTAAGGGTGTTGTTGTTGCTGTTTATCTGTAAGTTGTGTCCAACTCTTTGTGACCCCATGGCCTATAGCCCACCAGGCTCCTCTGTCCATGGGATTCCCCAGGTGAGAGTGCTGGAGTGGATTGCCATTTCCTCCTCCAGGGGATCTTTCCAATCCAGGGAAAGAACCTGTATCTCCTGCACGGCAAGTGGATTCTTTACCACTGAGCCACCACGGAAGCCACTGCAGGCAGATTCTTTACCGTCTAAGCCACCAGGGAAGCTTCTAAGGACACATGCTAATATTTAGTGGGACTTGGATATGAACTGAGGTATACTTAACTCCCAGCTCGTTTTCAGTCTTGAAGTCAGAACTGACTCCCATGAAGAGGCCAAACTGATGGCTATCCTCTGATAACTCAATACCAACTGGGCACAGACTTCGGTTCATGTTTTCTAAGAGTTGGGATGCAATTAAGCAAACCAATTTTATCTAACTTGATGTTCAGTGTGCCCTGGCAAATGACTAGAAGCCAGAAGCCTGAGGCTGGACAGGAGATGTCAGCCAAATAGTCTCCCATGAGGATGGGAACTGTGGCCTTGACTGAATCTGTCAAGGCCTGTCAATCAGTCTTCAAAACAGCAAATTTCCATTACCACACAAAATATCTACCTGTGCAGCAAAGAAGTAACAGAGCTACTTTGGGGTGGAAATCTCACCTTTTCTATCTATGGACAAAGGAAAAATAATGTTATAAGCAAAATTTTTCTTCTAGTAAAAAATCCCACATAGCTATTATGCTTTGAGAGGCTGCATTCAATTCAACTTGATACCTAAGAAACTGTTTTAAATTCTTGTGTGAAGCTTCCTAGAAACAATAAAAGGGAAGTAGTTGATTCCAGCAATGAAATGTTAATAGTTCTTCCTTAAGTATTAATCTCCAGAACAAATGGTGATGATGCAAGAAGCAGGCATATACATGCTCTGAGAGTCACGATTCTTATATTTTCTACTGCTGCTTTGGCTATTTGAAGCTGGGTAGATGACTAAACCAAACCCCAAAGAGAAGTACATTGTCACAGGGAGAAGTATGAAACACCAGAGAAATCTAAATTATAGAGAACTAATGTCTTTTTTTTTTCGGGTCCATTTCTGAAAAACAAATCTCTTAGCACTCAGATTATACAAACACTTAATTTTCATTTTCTCATATACACACTACACCTCAGAGGTGAGGACCCTCAGAAAGCATTTGGTCCAATTTCTCTTTTTATGAATGGGAACATTTGAGATTCCAAGAAGTTTAGTGAAATGTCATGTGTTCATTATATGTGAAGATTTCATCGACGTGGGAAGAGTACTAACTGAGGAGCAAGAATACCTGATTGTACTGCCCACTAAGTCATGTATGAGTTTACACAATCCAAATGCTGTAGTAGATGGTTTTGAAATCTCTCCCCTCTTTGAAGGGGCTTTAGTTCTGTGTCTATCAACATTGGGCTTCCCTGGTGGCTCAGCAGTAAAGAATCTGCCTGCAATGCAGGAGACCCAGGTTTGAATTCTGGGGTTGGGAAGATCCTCTGGAGAAGGAAATGGCAACCCACTCCAGTATTCTTGCCTGGAGCATTCCATGGACAGAAGAGCTTTGCGGGCTAAAGTCCACAGAGTCACAAAGAGTCAGACAATACTAAAGCGACTAAGCATGCACGCACACCTGCACATGAATATCAGTAGGTTGCTTATTTTTAGAAAGTTAATAACTTTCTTTGCCATTACAATAAAGGGGCAGTACATATGCTGGTTATGAGCACAGGCTACAGGGTCAAACATTCTCCTTCCAATCCCAGGTCTTAAGCTTATTTTTGGTGAAAGCCTGAACAAGTTATTTACCCACTCCGTCTCATCTACATTATGGTAACCATAGTAGTATCTACCACAAATGGCCCTTATCATAATTATAAGAGATAACACACATCACATATTCAGCATAATGCCCAGCACATAGCATGTGTTCAGTAAACACAAGCTGTCATTAATACCGTCATAAAGGAACTGGAGCTGGTGACTTTGTGTGCACTAAAAGAAGGCATCCCTTCCTCTGGGCAGACACAGCCCGAGTGCAAATGTCCACATCAAGGCTGGATCTCATTCTCTGCAGTTATGTGTCTGGCTCAAAAAATTAAAAAGCGAGATCATTCCCCAGTATCCTATGCTGATAGTGGTAACCACTGACTTGTCATCATGTAAGCCTTCTAGAAAATTCTTCAGAGGGGACCCACTTAGATGGCAGGAACACTTTTGGTCTTCTTTACTTTCCCTTCCTTCTGCCTGGAATGCTGAGGGAATGGCTGGGGTGTCAACAGCCTATTGATCACGAGGAAAGGGCTGAAAGGTTTTCAGAGACTTAGTCCTTCAGCAAGTAATTCAATGTCAGCAGCCACTGACCTCCATACTTCTTGTTTCATGAGGAAAATAAACTCCTGTACATTTTTTAGCTACTGTTATCAGAATGTAATTCCTAACCAAAATACCATCAAAATCTACTCCTACTGTCTATAAACAAATCAAATATTTGTAGACCTGCCTGGTCAGCCACTCATCCCTGGCCACTTAGGGACCCTAAGTCATGCCCTCATTGGCCATTTTTACAAAAGGTCAAAGGCCCTCAAGGTGCTTGCTATTCCAAGTGTGGTCTGTAGATGAGAAGCATTAGTGTTGCCCAGTTAATTATTAGAAAGGCAGCCTCTTCCGCCCCATCCAGACCTCCTGAATCATACAGTATCCCCAGTGATTTCTGTGCTCACTGAGTCTAAGGCTCTGGACTAGACCTACTGACTCTGCTCAGTCATTCCTCCTAAAACTACTGCCAAAATCATCCTCCTGGTGCACATCAGTAGTTTTCTTATCATGCCACTTTCCTCAAAAACCTCCAAGGGTTCCTGACTGCCTACAGACTAAAGTTTAGACTCTTTAGCCTGACAAGGCTTTCTATGATCTTGTATTATCCTGGAAATGGCAAGGCGCCAGCCATGCCAATAAATAATATTCTGCATAAAAGCAAAAAACAAAACAAAAAACAGCCCATGAGTGTACCTAAGAAGGAGCCTATGTCTTAATTCTGGCTCCTCTATCCCAGCCACTGGGGATACAGAGTTAGAAAAAGTCAGACACAGACCTTTGTCTTCCGGAAGCTTAGAAATTAGTTGAAACATTAATGATAACTATTAAGCGCTAAGAAGGAAATGAATGGGTAGTGGTACAGGGTAAGCTAGCCTGGGCAGAAAAATGGCCCAGACGATGCGGAACCTGTTGAAGGGCTGGCCCGGGGCAGAGGGAAGAGACCCTGCAAAGACGGGAGTGAATCTGGAGCAGCTGAGGACAGGAACAGGCTGCCTTTCAGGCTAACCCAGAAAACTCATATCCTGGGAGGAGGGCAGCGTGAAATTAACCTTCCAAATCACTTAAGGGAAAATGCTGAATTTCTTATCCCTAGCAAAAGTCTTCGCTGGGACCACGAATGAGGCAGAGGGCAGGGCAGCCTTCATAGTCGCTCAGTCCAGCTCTGGACATCAGGTTGAGTGAAATCTAAATCTCAGCTCTACCACTTTCCAGCTCTCAACTCCCTCGACCTCCAAGCCCCTGCTTCCTTAGACAGAAAGTGGGTTTAAGAATAGACCCAACTTTGTCGTTCCTGTGAACACGGAGGGAGATAATGCTGGTAAAGCTCCCCAGAACACCGGCACCCACACCAGTGCTGACCTGAACACTAGAGGTTACAGGGCTACGGTGACGATGATGGTGATGACTCTTAATCACTATTAGCTTGTGGGTAAAGAGTTCAGTCCAGATCCTCCTGTCCGCCGCCCCCGCCCCAATCCTCGAGGCCTCCCGACCTCAGCATCCCAGGCAGGCTCCCCCCACCACCCCGCGCACGGCCACCGTGACCCCAGGGCGGGCGCCGGGCGCCGCCGCAGGACCCCGTTACCTG
>SJXQ01000739.1:107417-137718 GCA_006408695.1 Aepyceros melampus | reverse complement strand
GCCCCCAGGCCACCCAGGCCACCCTCCCCTGCGACTTGAAAGGCATCGGTTTATAAGTGGCCCTACCTGCCGCCACCTGCACCCCAGCCCGGCCTCTCTCTTTGGCTTGGACAGTGACGTCTTTTCTGCCCCTTCGGCCCCCTTTTTAATTTTCTACGCTGCCTTCAAAACGACTCTCGAAGTGCATACCACTTGGATGTACAGACTCCAATTGTACAGGGGTAGGGTTTCGAAGTCCCAGCCCCACCCCAGCTCCTGCGATTGTCCTCCTAAATATATTTTCATCCTGACAGTAGATCCTGGAGTCTTTGTACTTGTACTGATGTCTTTTCTTCCGTGTGTTACTTTTTTTTTTTTTTTTTAAATAAAGGCTAATTTTCTTCATGCAACCTTTCCTAAAGACCATGGCCAGTTTTCTACAGAAGCTATTTTTGACAACCTCAAGTGGCATTACATTTTGCAGTGAAGTAGAGGAACCCAGAGGGGCTTCACCAGTTCGATTTCTTGAGGGTCTTCTGTTGGAAGCAGGAGACAGAGGGAAAGTTGTCTCGAGTTCCCTCTGATTTGCCGGCCTGGGGTCAGCTGGACTGCTCTGGTTCTTGGAGGGCGTTGAGAACTTTGTTCGGTATTGATAGTGAATTTAAAGAGCAGAGATGGGAGAGAGTAGCAAGGAAGTTATTTTTAATAGGTAACAACACAAGTAAGATTTGTTTCCTACCTTGCTTTATACACTAGGAATTGCCCGTCAGTAACAAACTGCTCTCTGTATTATACCAATTCTTGAGTGGCAACATTTCTGTAAAATTGTACCTTTCAAAAAAGTAAAAAGTGTTTTGGTTAGTAATGGTGTGGAAAAAATACAGTATTGCATGTTTTTGTATGTACTGATTGTGGTTGATGGTTTGGGAGGGCTTTCGGAGACAAGCAGAGTACTACATCAAAACTGTTCAGGTATTTTTGGCCAATAAAAATTAAAAAAACTTCATGGAAACAGTTTTTGCTTTGAGGAGCCCAGTTTTATTCTGTCTTATGAAACTGTTTTCCACTTTGAAAATTGTTCTTTCGTTCATGGTATAAATGGATGGACTATAATGATACTCTACTTCTGTGAGACAAAGCATTTCCTTAAAATGTTTGCTAGGTTAAGCTGTGCTGTTCTCTTGATGGTTATTTTAAATTAATAATGAAAACTATAATTTTAAGTACTATTATTTGTTAGGCACATTGTAACCTTAAATTGAAAGATAAATTCTGCAAGTACTGTACAATATTTTTTCGCTTACAATGCTACATTTTTATCAATGTATCTTCCGTTTTGAGGGTTTATATCTGTATTTCTCTTTGCATTATATAAATATACCAGTATTTTCATTCTGGAGTGGGTTTTTGTTGCTGTTGTTGCTTGATGCTGTGACAGGTGGTAATATACCTCTAAGTAAGGTTCTCATGTTCCATTATCCTTTTAGTGCATACTGTTTAGTTCACCTTAATTTCAAAGACATTTAGAGGCTTGTTTACTTAAAATGCAACATAAAAAATCTTCAGATCTTCTCTTAAAGGAAAGAAACAGTATATATAGTTTTAGAACTTTTTAATGAATCTATAAAACATGAGTATGAGCAGAGCAATCACTTTGATAAAATAATAATTAACATAGGTGCAGTAAATATATTGAAATTTCAATTGGGCATAATATAAACTATTAAATATTTAGTCCAAGATGGATTAAGTCATAAGAAGTGGGTGTGGCCAGCTTATCTCAGGTGAATGGTCAGCATTATTTTATTTTTTCTGTAAATATCAATCAGTCTATGCAGAGAGTCTCATATTTGGAAGACATGTGTAATTATTATCCTATCTCTCCCCAGATCATAGACCAGGTAGACATTAATTACCCAGGGGCTACTCATCAGATATCTCGGCTTACCTAAAGTCAGGTCCAGGAAGTACGTATCTCCTCATCCAACCCTCCACCCACCTAAGTGATCCAAGTTCAAAACCTAGAAGTCACTAAGCCCATGTGATATTCAGAACTTTTAGCACCTGCAGGAACCAGTCTGTCAGTGCTAACTCCTGTGCGATCCCATAGGCAAGTAGCTCAAGGGCACAGAGACATCCTGTGGGCTTTATATGGCCTTGAGTTCATGGATTTTTTTTCATAGGAGAATCTATAAGTCAGGGATTCTCAAATGTTAGCATTCATAATAATAACTACCTTAAGTGCTTGCAGGTCCAGAGATGCTTATTAGAAGGAATTGAGATGCGGCCCATAAAAAAAGCATTTTTAACAAGATTCCCAGAAGTTGGAGGCAGACTTGCAGGCCTCTGCTCGAACATGGATTTACCATATGTACAAACTTGATCTGGTTTTGTTTTGCTTCTGACTGGATGACAGATTTCTGATGAGGAATCAGGTGACAGGTAGTGAGAAATGACAGCCAACTGTAATGGAAGAAGAAAGAACCAAGAGGGGAGTACTGTGTCCAGGGGAATACTGTGCAGGAGCAAAAATCCCCTCACACCTCAAGAGCTATTTTCAACATTGAATTTATTAAGCCTGTACTTTGATTATTAATTCACATTAATTTAAAAAAGTCATCAGGAAAAGGTTAGTTGTGTTTCAGAATACTCATTGTACCAGGATAGGTACAATGTATTGGGGGAAGACTTCCATTAAAATAGGAGCCCCTGGTGGCTCAGATGGTAAAGAGTCTGACTGCAGTGCAGGAGACCTGGGTTCAATTCCAGTGTCGGGAAGATCCCCTGGAGAAAGAAATGGCAACCCACTCCAGTATTCTTGCCTAGAGAAGCTTGCCTAGCACGCTCCCCTGTCCATGGGATCCACAAAGAGTTGGACATAACTGAGCGATTTCACTTCACTTTCCATTAAAATAGTTCATTTCTTTAATTGAAAATTTTATTTAGCATAAACACTCCCGCTCCTCCCTGAGTGAAACAAATGAGTTATGTCTATGCTTGAAGCAAAAGAAAATAGATGGCTTGTCTATAAATCTTTCTCTGCATATCCTGGCATGGAATTCTTGGGTCAAAGTGAGCATTTTTAGGTCTTTTGACACCATATGGCCAGATCACTTTGCAGAAAGACTTCTATCTACTTAGATTTCCACCTGACCATTCTTTTTTTTTTTAAATGAAGTATCTCAAGTAAAATGCAAAAGAAAATAACATTAATCATCATCATAATAAATAGTAATCTCCATTTCCACTATTCAACCATGTTTTGCCAAATCTTTCAGTCTTGCGGTACTGGTTTCTACCTTTTTTCTTTCCCTTTCCTTTCTTCCATTTTTCCTCTTCTTGCTTTCCTTCCTCCCTCTCTTATTCTTCCTCTTCCTCCCATCTCTTTATTTTCTTCCTTTCCTCCCCTCTTTTGTCCTTCCTTTCTCCCTCCTTTTGAAAGAAAGAAAAAATGACACAAACACTTCTGCCAAGTCTCTGGTTTCATCATCAGTCATCTACACCCTCCAGTCCCCTGCCTGTAAGAGGTTCAAGGTCCTGGGTTCAGGAAGGGATCATTGAGTTGGTAGAATTAGTTTTACTCTGCCAAGTCTGGTTTCATCATCAGTCATCTACATCCTCCAGTCCCCTGCCTGTAAGAGGCTCAAGGTCTCGGGTTCAGGAAGGGATCATTGGGTTGGTAGGATTGGTTTTAGTCTGCCAAGTCTTTGGTTTCATCATCAGTCATCTACATCCTCCAGTCCCCTGCCTGTAAGAGGTCCAAGGTCCCGGGTTCAGGAAGGGATCATTGGGTTGGTAGGATTGGTTTTACTCTGCCAAGTGTCTTTGGTTTCATCATCAGTCATCTACATCTTCCAGTCCCCTGCCTGTAAGAGGCTCAAGGTTCCGGGTTCAGGAAGGGATCATTGGGTTGGTAGGACTGGTTTTACTCTTCACTGTCTTTTCATGACCCATAGGCTCAAGTGCAAATTTCTGGTCTGCCCCAGGCAGCCTACTGTGGTCTGGGCCCTCCACCACCCTGGCCTCATCCTCCCCTTGTATTTCCATTTCTCCCTTCTCTGGTTGTCTTTGTATAAGCTGTAACTAGGAAGCCCGTCCCCCTTCTCTGTGTGGGGAATCACTCACCAGCTCCTCTAGGGCAGAGGGCAATATTCACAATAGTTGATAACTGGGATGATGCAGGCATAACTGACCTGCACAGCTGTACCCTTGGTCTTTATCAGTCATCTACATCTTCCAGTCCCCTGCCTGTAAGAGGCTCAAGGTCCCGGGTTCAGGAAGGGATCATTGGGTTGGTAGGACTGGTTTTACTCTTCACTGTCTTTTCATGACCCATAGGCTCAAGTGCAAATTTCTGGTCTGCCCCAGGCAGCCTACTGTGGTCTGGGCCCTCCACCACCCTGGCCTCATCCTCCCCTTGTATTTCCATTTCTCCCTTCTCTGGTTGTCTTTGTATAAGCTGTAACTAGGAAGCCCGTCCCCCTTCTCTGTGTGGGGAATCACTCACCAGCTCCTCTAGGGCAGAGGCAATATTCACAATAGTTGATAACTGGGATGATGCAGGCATAACTGACCTGCACAGCTGTACCCTTGGTCTTGGGTCAACGTCAGGGTTGTGCTGGACTCAGATCCAAGATTTCTGGAAGGCTTTCTTAGCCCATTCACCACTCCGCTGGGTTCTCGGGGTTCACAGTGTATACTCTCTGCATCCTGGTGCGTCCCTAGGCTCCCGACTCCCCTGCTGGTCTCACCTCCTCCTGCTCCCTGCTCAGGCCTGAGATCTGGCCACTCCAAGTCACTGACAGTGCCCTGAACAGATCACACTGGGTCACACCAACTGGTTTTGCATGCATTGTTTCTTGTGTCCAAAGTCCTTACTCCCTCTTTTCCCAACTCAACTGCTATTATGTTTTCAAACACATAGGGTGAGCTTTTAGACATAAAAGGTGAACTAACCTCCATATAGCCAAGCTATGGTTTTTCCAGTAGTTATGTACAGATGTGAGAGCTGAACAATAAAAAAGGCTGAGGGATGAAGAATTGATGCCTTTGAACTATGGTATTGGAGAAGACTTTTGAGAGTCCCTTGGACTGCAAGGAGATCAAACCAGTCAATCCTAAAGGAAATCAATCTTGAATATGCACTGGAAGGACTGATGCTAAAGCTGAAACTCCAGTCCTTTGGCCACCTGATGCAAACAGCCAACTCGTTGGAAAAGACCCCGATAGTGGGAAAAATGGAAGGCAGGAAGAGAAAGGAACAATGGAGGAAAAGATGGTTGGATGGCATCACCGACTCAATGGATGTGAGTGTGAGCAAGATCCATGAGATAGTAAAGGACAGAGAACCTGGCATGCTGCAGTTCATGGGGTCACAGAGTTGGACATGACTTCATGACTGAACAACAACAACCTCTACACAGAGAGATATGTTGTCCCCATGCAGGTCCTAAAAGGTTTTTAAGTCTCCAAACACAGTCATTAGATCTGAGTGCCACAGTGGAGTGAGTAGCAGGCTTCCTGGCTTCCGGCATTTCAAGCTGTCTGTGAGTTCTGGTGGGTGAAATTATAAAACGTGGCAGACCCAATATACCATTTTTCATGCCCCTGGTAAATGTGTCACTCTGTGTGACCTTCCAAGACCACTGAACTTCAAGACTTTCTCTGGGAGGGGTAAAGGAGGTAATGGGAAACCGTCTCTACCCATTCATATTCTAGACCCATAACAATATTTTTTGCATAGTTTATTCTCAATAGCTGTTTCTGGAGTAAAAAGAATTAAAAGCAAATTTAATCTAAGTCCAAGGGATTCTTTATGCTTTTTCTTCAACTTGGACAAGACTTTTGGGGTCTAATTCATCCCATGAACAGAGCCCTTTTCCCCTTCCTTTTCCTTCCTTTTGGGATATTTTTGCTGGGGATGTGATGCTTGGAGCCATAGCAGCGTTCTTGCAACCATGAGAAGACATACTGTCAACATGGTGAAAACAGCGACCAGAAAGATAAAAAGAGCAGGTATCTAATTTAACATTGTTGAGCTACTTACCCAAAGAAGCAACCTCATATCTCTAGATTTTAGAGATACCTCCCTGGACAGATACGCCTGATATCCTGGAATTCTATTCACAAATTTTTTAAAATTAGACTCATTTATTCACATTTCCAATTATCAGATCATTCAGCCTGCTGTTAACTATTAGATTAACCTGGCTCTGGAAAAAATGATAAACTAGATTAGACTGTCTCTTAGGTTGAAATACATCTGGAAGATTTTTTTAAATACCTATTATAAGACTGGTTCTATTTAATTGCATTTTATAAAAACTGTTACCATGATCACTATATTTTTAAGCTTTTGATATATTTAGTTATAGCAATCTGGAAAACCACCTGAATGAATCCATCTAATCCATAGGTACTACAAGCCACTAATAAGCTGGTTTTTGTTTTGGGCAATGCAGGGAAACATGGAGATAAGAAAGGTCCAATTTTCTTGCTGATGAGGTAGCAAGCTAACTGGAGAAACCTGGCAAATGTGCCTCAAACCATAAATCAAGGCAGAACATAATTTATACCAGAAGAGAGATCTAGTTAAAAAGCTTGGGATAACAAGACCTCATAGCCAATTGCCCAGAAAGGGCCCTAGGCAGTCTATCTCTGGTTGCTCAATGAGGGAAGTGGGGAAAAAAAAAATCAGAAGATGAAAAAAAATTGTCCAGTTTGCATCTTCTCCAACTTTCTGGATCCCACATTCTCCTCACTCTGGGGTCCATTTTCAAAATAAATTTCTCTAAGGAAATTAAAACCACATGAATTCTCTCTTCATAGTTTTCTGTTCCAATTCTATGTGAATGCTCAAGGGTCAGTATGGGATGTGGTTGTTATAATGGAAAAAAAATAATTGAAAAAAAATAAATTTTTTTTCCAAGGAGAGTCAGAAGATTAGATTTAAAATATCAGATCTGAATAGAAACCAAACAGGTAGCTCTCAAGAAGACCACTCCTCTCCCCTCCAAAGGAAGTAGCAGCTCCCACTACACAAAGGGGTATTTTTTGTGCTTTTGCTCAAGGGAAAAGGAGAAGAAAAGTCTTAGTATATTCATTCCACACTGTTATACTAGTTGCAGGCATTTAAGATAAATAAACAGCTTTCAATTTATATCTGAAAGCCTGAAGACTCCAAGTCACTTCAAGTTATACAGAGAAAACATACACAAATGTTTGAAGTTGCAATGTCAAGGCATAAATGCAATTCTCTTATTTCTCAGTAACCTTAAGGAGACAGGTAAATTAAAGCTATTACCACTTGGCTTCTAGGAGGAATAATTTAGTCACTCATAAATTAAGTTTTAAGTGGCTAACCTACTCTAGGTGGAAAGCGTGTAAACTGAGAGGAGAGAATATATTTAAAAACATCACCCAATACATTAGCTGAGTTATGCCAGTCTGTGTCGCTCTCTAGGGTGGAAATCTTAACTTTCTGCCAGGATGTGCTATCTGAGAAGCACACACTGTTGGAACCTGTGTTGGAACCTGGAGGGTGCAATAAATGGTTTCATTTTCTTGAAGATGCACAGATGTGCTGTAATTTTGAAAGGCTTTGAAAAATTGCTAAAGTGGCAACACTGACTTAATACATGCCTTATTAAAATATTTTCTAGAGATCATAAAATTTTAAAATACATGAGGAAGATGAAATTTTCCCTGCCTTTTTCATTTAACAAGTTTATTTTTTCCTTTTATCCCCCGGTATATTTTCCCCCTATACTTCCTGGATCCTGACCAATTTGCAATGTTCTTAGAAGGGAAAAAAGGAAGAACAAATAGGAAAGAACCCTTGTCACAGGTATTCATTCCAAAGAGGGGTATACTAAAGAGTTTAACTGTGCCGTGTGTAATTCTTTTAACCCACAGTCACAATCCATTTCATTTGCATATCTAGCTTGAGGAATTATGGGATACCAGAGCTATTTCTAGAACCTGATTTGCATAATTGTTCTAATCCTTTATGAGCAGGGTGACATGTGGTCTAACAAAGACTTTTTTTTTTAATTTGTAAGTTACTTTATAAGTTTTATAAAGACATTAAACACTTTTAGATATACATTTAATACCTGCCTCTATTGAAAGGAACGCAATTACACAAAGGCATGCTTAGTCTTCTGCTAGTGGCACATGACTTTACTTTCTAAGTAAAGGAGGAGCAGCTTTGTTCACTGAAAGTTTGTCATTTTAAGTTTTTTTTTTTCCTAGCACCTCTTGGTGAGATTTAAATTCGTTTAAATGTCATAAGAGAACGTACTGTTGTAATGAGCCTCAGTGACTCTCCCTGTCTCCCAAATTTCGTAATTCATGGGTAGATGACATATTTGAGTTTGAAACAGAGGCAGAAAGAAATACTTTTACACATTCTCTTAGCATGTGGAATGTGAATGCTCTTGTGACCATAGAATGTAAGTTTATCCATTTCTGATTTAAAGATTCTTGTTCCATTTGGTTTTCAGTTTCTCATTAATGATATTTTTTTCAGGACTGAGATAAAGATGAAAACTCCACTTTGGGTGTTTGAACTCTGACCACTCTCCAGCCTCACACTCCACATTCTATTTTTCCCCACACCTGGGCTAGCCAGCCCCAGTGGGGAGGAATTTTCACCCAGCCCTGCCTCTCTTGGTCTCAGTAAAAACTAAAACCAACCGAACTGCCTCGCTGTTGCCACTCTGGCCTGTCTCACATCTGCTCTGTTCTCGCCAGGCAATCCCACGAGGTGGGGCATCAGTCTTGTCACGTCCTCCCAGTGTGGGTGGCAGCATTGGCTCCGAGATCCAAACCAATTTGTGGGGCAGGGCGACCACTGCACAAGAACGCAGAAACCAAGTGTTTAAGATCACAGAACGAAGTTTTAACTGTAACCAAACGATTGCTAAGAACTCAGTCATATGGTCCTATCTGGCAAGGGCTGCTGGTCTCTAGATGTCATACTGAGTGGCCCAGGTGCCCAGCTAAAACCTCTTGGAGAGAGGCAAGGGTAGAGGGAAAAAGGAGGGAGGAGGGAAGAAGAGGGAAGAGAGAAGAGAAAAAGAATTTGAAAATGAATGAATTGTGGGAGACAATTGAAGTCTACCAGCCACAACTTCCATTCCCCTAACTAAATCCAGGAAAGTTAATGAGTATTAACATCAGTTGTCTGAAAGACTAATGATTGTAGACAACATTTAACTTCCCAGGACCCAATCATGACACATAGTTAGCAAATATTTTTCTGAAATTTTTTTACTTTGAGCAGCAAATATTTTCTTTTAAAATTTATACAAGAATAAATATTTATTCATATATCCATGTCCTGGGTCTGAAGATGTTTTATTCTTCCATTTCAAACTCCAACTTGGGATTTCAAAAATATATCTTAAGTGGAAATGTTTAGGAGGAAAGGTTGATCAGTGAAAGGACCATGGCAATATCTAAGCAGAGAGCCACCTTAAAGAAAAGGGATTGATGTTACTGCTGACACACAAGGCTGTGGCCATCTTATCCCACCATGGACCCTGTGGAGAAGGGACCAGCCTGATTTGCTCTAAGACGAGATAGGAGAGGGGCCAGTTTGCGGGTGCAGTAGGCTGTGGGTAGAGCTGCAGTGATACTGGCATTGAGTTGCTGCTGTTGATAACACCCTAGGTGATGGAGATGTGGGGCTTCATCAAACAATTTTAACTTTGTTGATGCTTAAGAAATTCCATAATAAAAAGTGATTGTTTTGCTTGTTTGCGTTGAAGAATGAACCACGTACACTCATGTCAACTTCAGCCTTGTCCATAGGGACAGACCTGTGACAGACCTGTTCCAAGTTGCGCTGAGAAAACTCCACTTGTGAAACTTCTCAAAGGCTATTCAGACCTACCCTTAATAAAACACAGTTTTCTCCAATACTCCCTATAAAGTTTTTGAGAGTTTCTGCTTGCTAAGTCACTTCAGTTGTGTCCGACTCTTTGCGATCCTATGGACTATAGCTCCACCAGGCTCCTCTGTCCATGGGATTCTCCAGGCAAGAATACTGGAGTGGGGTGCCATGCCCCGCCCCAGGGTTCTTCCTGATCCAGGTGGGTTCTTTACCAGTAGTGCTACCTGGGAAGCCCCTGAGTTTCTGCTACAAAAATATTTTTCATAAATTACTTCTCTCAAAAAGGTGAGAAAAAATTGGATTCCAACAATGTGGAAGTTTGTGCACTCTGAAGATGTGAAATGTTTCATCTCAAATTATCTTACCTGAGCCCTTCCCCTCAAGCTTTAAAGACTGCTGCTGCTAAGTTGCTTTAGTCGTGTCTGACTCTGTGTGACCCCAGAGACGGCAGCCCACCAGGCTCCCCCGTCCCTGGGATTCTCCAGGCAAGAACACTGGAGTGGGTTGCCATTTCCTTCTCCAATGCATGAAAGTGAAAAGTCAAAGTGAAGTTGCTCAGTCGTTTCCGACTCAGCGACCGCATGGACTGCAGCCTACCAGGCTCCTCCATCCACGGGATTTTCCAGGCAAGAGTACTGGAGTGGGGTGCCATTTACATAAAAATGTCTTCCTTGAAACACAGTAAAATGAAGAGCTGACCTAAAACTGGTATTTCTTTAAACAGTATACACACTGTTTAAGTGTACTAAATGTATACCTCTCCATGACTTTGAATGCAAAATGATAGGCTTTTTCTTTCTAACTTTTAGAATATCAATTTTGTAAAACCCCACTGGGAGGCTTAACTTTTTTTTTTAATACTGTCATTTCAAACTTTGCACAATACTGAAACAAAACCTTACACAAGCCAATACAAAATATCTTCAGGATAAACCAATGGTTCTCACAGGCAATTTACCCTAGCCCCTAACCCCTGGGGACATTTGCTGATATCCAGACACTTTTGGGTGTCACAACTCAGGGGAACTACCATCATCCAGTAGGATAGGAACCAGGGGTGCTTCTAAACACTCCATAATGCACTGGACAGCTCCACAACAAAAACTCAACTGACCCAGAAAGTCAGAAGCGTCAAGGTTGAGAAACTCTGGGTTACAGTAAGAAAATGCCTGGAAATATTCTTCTCAGTCACAACTCCAAGGATAGGCCATGGTTCTGCCTGGCTGGCACAATTCACACTTCGTTAAGGATGAAAGTCCCCTGTGGACACAAAGAGGCATGCTCTTTATGTATACAATACAGGTAAACTGGTGCATCCTATCATCAGAAATCATGCTCATACCATGATTTTTCCCTTTCTTGCTTTCAATCTTTTGTGACATACCTATGTTTGATTGATATGCTTACTAGAGTGAGCTATTACAGTTTGCTGCAATATTGGACTTTCTAAAGCATTGTGATGATTTAGGTGTCCAGTAAAGTAGAATCCTGGGATGTATGGGAAAGTGGGACAGGTAGAGAGGAGTGTCTGCTTGGGGGTTCAAACGCTGAGTCACCTGGGAGGGTGCATGTAAAGAGTAAGAGAAAGAAGCTGGTGCCCCATGCCCCATCACAGTGTCCACAGGAAAGCCAAGGGACCAGCTAGCCTGGACCCAGGCCTGCTTCCCTAATCTTATTCTAAGAAACTTTGAATTGACTCCTCCAATGATCTATGTAACTGACACTAATGTGCTCCAGGGGGACCCTTCTGCAAACTTCCCTCTAGAATTAGTATATGGGAGGGGTGGACAGGAAAAAGAGAATGCATTCGTTTATGTCTGGAGATCATAACTACTTTTGAGGGTTGCAAGAAAAGACAAAGACATTTCACTACACGTGCAACTTCTAATTAGACAGGCACCTCATAAAGCAAAATTAGTGAAGCAGCAGCTTTTCTACAGAAACATATTCCTTTACGCCTTGTCAGTGGCCCTCAGCCATGCGTGCACCTTAGAAGGAAATGAGTATCTTTAAAAACATAATCCTAATATACAGACCTCATCCAAGACACTTCAAATTGGAATCTCCAAAGATGGTGGATGATGGAAAATTAGAATGGTGCCTTAAGAACAGCACCCTAATTAGTGCCTCTCACCTGGGGAAATGTATACTCTGAAAGTGGGGGGGGGAATAGAAAATACCCTTTAAGGATTATGCTGTTAAAGATTATCATCTTGGGGACACATTAAAAAATACTAGAACAAAAGCAATTCTTTTCAATGCAGAAGTGAGTGCTGAGGATTAACAAATCAGAAGGGACCAAAGAATGAAAGAAAGATTAATTCTGAGGATATTACCTGAAATACACGCAGGAGGTTGAAACGGAAAGATCGTAAAAGGTTGCTAGTCAATTTTAGACAGTAACCTTCACTGCAGAGCAAATATAGACTGCTTTTAACACAAAAATGGCCCCCGACTTTATAATCTTCTAAAAAATGAAGTAAGAAGAGAGCCAGGGTGAGATTTCTGAAGTTAGAACCAAGGAAGAATAAAGTTTATGTGTTTCATCTATCACTGGTCTGGTTTGCTAAAGTTCCAACAAAAGACTACACTGAATGCTGGAAAGGAAGACTTCAGTTAGATGAGAGGATTTGTAGGGGAACACTTCTGGCACAAATGTTTCTACAGTTAGACATATGTATCCCAATGTTCATTGCAGCACTGTTTATAATAGCCAGGACATGGAAGCAACCTAGATGTCCATCAGCAGATGAATGGATAAGAAAGCTGTGGTACATATACACAATGGAGTATTACTCAGCCATTAAAAAGAATACATTTGAATCAGTTCTAATGAGGTGGATGAAACTGGAACCTATTATACAGAGTGAAGTAAGCCAGAAAGAAAAACACCAATACAGTATAGTAACATATATATACGGAATTTAGAACGATGGTAACAATGACCCTATATGCAAGACAGCGAAAGAGACACAGATGTATAGAACAGTCTTTGGACTCTGTGGGAGAGGGAGAGGGTGGGATGATCTGAGAGAATAGCATTGAAACATGTATATTATCATGTGAAACATGTCACCAGTCCAGATTCGATACATGAGACAAGGTGCTCAAAGCTGGTGCACTGGGATGACCCTGAGGGATGAGATGGGGAGGGAGGTGGGTGGGGTGTTCAGGATGGGGAATACATGTACACCCATGGCTGATTCATGTCAATGTGTGGCAAAACCCACTACAATATTGCAAAGTAATAGCCTCCAATTAAAATAAAATTTTTAAAAACTGCTGCTCTTAAGAAAAAGGCTGAACAGTTTTCATGAAAGTCAATGGATTTCTTTGCCAAGAAATCCAAAGATCCATTTGAGTTTGGTCAGTAGCTTCTGCCATAAGATCTATTTCTATCTTAGAAGGAATGGAATCCACTCACAACATTTATATCAGACTAGATTGTTGACTTAGGTTTTCTTGCATAAATTCTCACTTTGCCTTACTTTTAGAAATTCTGGCCTATGAAGTTCCATCTTCCATAAGAGCTTGTCCTAGGGACTGGAAGAAAAACACCACCATACCATTTTTATAGCACGAGGCTTTGAGTGCTTTGCACAGAATTATTTTTAAAAATTGTCCATGAAACATGACCACAAGCTTTTTGCAACAACTGTTTGAAAAGTGCTGGTAACAAGTTAAAAAGTAATCACCAAATAGAACAGCACACTCCTCAACAAAAATAACAACCAACAAGAGAGGTAACAAATGACAAAGCTCTGTTTTTCTTTGAATGGTGGTGCGTCAGTAGGTTCAGTTCTGTTTTCTACACCCGATTCACATAATATTCTCTTGGCTGTGTATACACAGTCTAAGTTTTTAGGTATTGATTTAAAATATTAAGTCGCTATATAAAAGCAAACTTTTATAAAAGCTACATGTCTTTTAACCTGGGGGAAAACAGATGATTGACCCAATCAAGTTTTCACCACTTATGAAAAAAGATGTGTTGAACATTATGTGAAGACAGCACTGAGCCAAATTAAGCAAAATTACCCATAATTCCACCTGAAGATGATTTTTTTCCCCCCAACAAACTCACCGAGGAATGTTTCTTGAACACAAACTAAACTGAACCAAAAATAATCCTTCTATGACCAAGTATGGTACTAAGTACAGCAAAATTGAATACACTTATAGCACAACTTACCCCAGGGGAAAAGTTATATGTAATATGCAACTGTAAGTCCTGGCTGAATAAATAACTATAAAATGAACAATTACTTTTGTGGGTTAGTGGGTTGGCATGGCCACTTTAGTCAGTTAAACACATTTCAGAAGTTGTTTATTTGCAAATTTGAATCCATTTACAACACTTGCTGGGTTTTTTTCAAGGCCAGGCTACACTGGCATCCCCATATGCCAGGACCTAGCACCCTGCCTAACCACTTAGGATCAACACCCATTACTATTTGCTGAATCAAGACAGTGAAACGCCATGAGTCCATTTTGATCACAGTTATGCATGTCATAATTTTCCTTCATTCCCCCAAACCTCACCGATTTATACATTATTTTTGTACTACCATAAAAACTCATGCAAACAGAACTTTCCTGTATGTAAAAGGAAAATGTCCACACTGTTAGGGCTATATTACCAACTCTGGAGTCTTTACCCATCTTTTTAATATGGGCTCTATAGAAATCCGCTTGTAATAAAAACTGACAACTGTGACAAAAATAAGGATATAATATTAAAAATAAATCAAATGATATACAGTACTGTCATTCTGATACAGAATTTTTACACAGCAATAGTGGTACGTACAAATGACAGGATGTCAGACAATCCATTACAACAGAACTTTGGGTTACGGATAAATTTTAAATGACAAACTTAATACTGATTTTAACATGGTAACTAGTGTTATGCCAGATTAAAATCAATACATCTTCTTCAAGTGACATTTTCTGGAACATCTCTAACTAGGAGACTTTTGTTAAAAAAAAAACTTTATAAAAAGAAATAAATATAGTATTGTACTGGAAATGTCTTTTTTAAAAAAAAAAATCCCAGATCTATAAATCTGGACTAAATTAATTTGACTTCCCATTCTCTCTGTCCTTACACTGGTCAACCGCAGACCTGGCACCCACTTACATAAGCAGGTTCAGTCAAAGTTCAGAAGCAGCCCCATCTCTACTTCCTATAAGAGAAGTTTAGGGTATCTGGTTCAACTACACATTCTTTCCACTGTTTAAGTATCAGGCAAAAAAGCTTGATTCTCATCAGTAATTCTGCCAGCAAGCCAAGGATATGGATCCTCACTTTAAAATGCTAGAGGGTCGGGGAGGGAAATGCCAAACAATAAAATGAAAGTCTTAAAACTCATTGGGGGAATGAAGGAAAGAGACCCCGTGTGTGTGTGTGTGTGTGTGTGTGTGGTGGGGCAGGGCTGGGGGCAGGGTATGTTTAGGGAAAAAATATTTCTGTAACAAAATAACAAATTTGTACTCTCTGCACTTCTGTGAAAATGTGAGAGTTATTGGCATTAAAAAAAAAAGCCAAATGAAAACACAAACAGGGAAATGAGAACTGTTCCATAATGTCCTGCACTTTATGTTTCTATTCAAAATATAAATCCCCTTTCAATCAAAAAAAAAAAAGTACAACATCATTTAAAAATCAAAGAGGGAAATGTGACTTAGAGAACTGAGGAAACAATAGCATTTCTTTCTGGCATATTATCTGCTTGACACAATCACAGGTGAACAGGCTTTACAGACATTGTGTGGCTGTTCACATTCAAAGCATCTCCTCTAAAGTGATTACTTCCGGGCTAAACAAGTGTATCGGTTAAACGAAGTCCGAGAACAGGCTAAGCCGGGCAGGCATGGACATGTGTGATGCATTCTCCGTCCAAAAAACGGAACCTAAAATAAAAAAGAAAACTGAGTTAGAGCAGGAAATGTTAAAAAGAAAAAAACTATTCTTAAAGAATTTCTTTGAATAACAAGTCAGTGTTTATTAACCATTATTCTTCAAACAACAGCATCTATTTTCATGTATTATCCTTTCGTAGCCTTCCAAACACTCTGTGAAGATGGCAAACAATTTAATCACACCCATCTGATGAGAAACAGAGGCACAGAGAGGTTAGGAACTTGCCTGAGGTCACATATCCAGAACTTGAAGTTAGCTGGCAAGTAGACCTGAAGGACCAAGCATTGAATCAGCAAGCTATGCTGTCTTTTACTTTTTCTCATGTAATTCTTTTTTAGAGTGTCCTGCTACTGAAGCTCCTTGAAGAGAACATAACTTTACGGGCACGCCACATGCATACAATAAGCAAATAAAAATTCACTGATGATGAGAAATGTATAAATTCATAGATTTGTGCAAAGATGTGAGGGAGTTCCCTGGCAGTCTAGTGGTTAAGATTTGGTGCTTTCACTGCTGTGGCCTGGGTTCAGTCCCTGGTCAGGGAACTGAGATCCTGCAAGCCAGCAAAATCAGGGAAGGAGGCAGCCCGATTTGCAGAAATGCGACAGAGCAAACCCCAGGCAGGAGACCCAACAGCAAAAGGTTGCTCTCACCCCAAGCACAGTTCGGTTGCTGTTTCTAAGAACCTGCTTGAACCTGGGTGAAGCTTGAACCAAGCACAGTTCAACCGAACTGAACCAAGCACAGTTCGGTGCTTGGGTGACTTCACCTGAACTTGGGTGGAGTTCGGTGCTTGGGTGAAGCACCAAAGTGGTTGGGTGAAGTTCAGTGTTTGGGTGACTTCACCTGAACTTGGGTGAAGCTTGAACCAAGCACAGTTCGGTGAAGCTTGAACCAAGCATAGTTCAACCGAACTGAACCACGCACAGTTCGGTTGCTGTTTCTAAGAACCTGCTTGAACCTGGGTGAAGCTTGAACCAAGCACAGTTCAACCGAACTGAACCAAGCACAGTTCGGTTGCTGTTTCTAAGAACCTGCTTGAACCTGGGTGAAGCTAGGTTGAGGAGGATCAGCTAGTAACTGGTGTGGTTGTTCTCTGTGCCAGGGGCAAGTGAAGGACTCACAAAACATGTAGCTTTCTAGAGGCAAGGAACAAAACCCACTCTTCCCATAGGAATGGTGCCCCCTCGAGAATCTGCCTGTTTTGCAAGGGATAGGGAGAAAGTTTAATTGTAGGCCTGCAAGTGGTTGATATTAATGAAATGAGATGGCAAATTACCCGATTAAGGGTGATGTGAGAGAGGACAGCTATTGCAATCTCATGCCTTCAGGGGATCCTTCCACAGTTGACACACAGCACAGAAATGCATCCTTCCTGCCTCTCAGCTCAAATGCTTCTTTTGGTATCATCTAGTGCATTTCCTACTCTATTCCACCAAAAGAGGCTGCCCCACACGAGGGATCTATGCTTACAAGAAAATCTTGAGATGCATCTTCCAGATGCCTTCGAAATCATTTCTTTCTGCATCAAACAAAAGGCTGTCTGCAGACAGTGGCAGAACCATTCTAACCTTATTTTCAGGTTGAACTGGTTGGATGGATCCAATTCTATGGGTGTTCAGCAATGGTCAAGGCTAATTATTCTGAGCATTATCTTTGGTTGCTACCATGCTCATGTTCTCCTTACCTTTTTCTTTCTTCTTCTCTTCCTCTTTCTTCTTTCCTGCCTTCCATTTCCAAAATGGTTCTGGAAGGGCCAGGGAGATGGTTGAGATCAATAAATACAAAGGGAAGAGCAGGCGGGTGGGGGTGGCACGTGGTGAACAGGCAGGACCATCCCGGTTCCTCTGTCCTTTTGTGAGAGCACTACTTTGGAGGCTCTAAGGCAGTGTCTACATGGGGGCACATGGCCATCGGTCCCACGCAGACATGGGCTAGAATGGTTCTGTCACTGTGTGTGTCAAAGGGTCCATGGAAGGCCGGCTCATTTGTTGCCACTGAGAACATATCAGAGGAGGTGGGGGCAGCAGGAAGGGCTTGGACAAGTACAAGTTATTATGTCTCAATTACATGAGACAATAAGTCATGACTTGGACCTAGAGATTTTGAGAGATTCCTTTTGCTAAGCCCCAAACTGCTGCATGAACCAGTGGGTCCCAGTTTGGGGTGATGCTGCCCCCAGGAGATGGCTGGCGATGCCCAGAGCCATTCTCTTTAGGGTGTTGCTAAACATCCTACAACTCAGGGGACCTTTCCCACGGCAAAGAGTTACCTGTTCTCAAATGTCCACAGCGCTGAGGCTGAGAGGAAGAAGCACAGGCGGCAAGGAACAAGAGCCTGGAAAAAGTGAGTGCTACCTGTAACACGCCTGTCAACTGTTACACATGGAGAACACCAACCAGGTGTCTCCCATTCATTCGTTCAACAGACACGACTGCGTGTCAGCAGCACATCAGGCCCTGTTTTAGGGACTGAGGACACAGCGATGAGTCAAACAAGGAAGGTCTCTGCCCAGCATGGAGTGTCATATCAGTGACGGACACTCAGTAAGACAGTTTCAGCTACTACAAGTTCAAGGCTTCCGTCTGATGCTCTGTGCACCTCGACACTGCGGTCACGCTTGGGCCTGCCACGTGGGTTCTCAGCAGCAAAAGCAGCAGGAAAGAGAAATAACTCGCACTGGCAGCTTGCCACAGGCCAGGCCACAGATAGGCATGAGGTCTGAGTGCCCTGTTAAAGCCAGGTGCCAGATTTCTGTCTCCCTGTGGCACAAGCTCAGTGGCTTTCTCTGGAGGTGAAGCAACACACCTGACCGAGGTCATCAAGCCACAGAAGGAACATGTCACCGTCAAACCCATCTCCATCCTCCTCCAAATACCACCAGGCCCAGACTCCAGGCCCCGGGAAGAAAAGGGAATCTTTTAGTTCTGAGTGCACGAGCACTCAGCCTGGTACAAAGGACACACTCAAAAATATACATGTCAAATGCTTGTCTTCTCCCCCAGTGCCACCATAGGCTGTGACCTCCCTGCGGGGTGAAGAGGTGACCTTCTCAGGTCCTGAGCCTCCATCTTCATCCGAAATCCCTCTGCCTAGCACTGATCAATGCCACCAAACTCAGAAACCAAAGGCTCTTGCTTATGTAGGGTCCCTCTAGGGTCTAGGAAGGGCCCTGGCAATGTGTTCTCAAGGTCATGTGTTTTTGTGAAACCTTCAAAAATGTCTATTATCTATTATCCTTTTTCTTACCCAGGGCATCATGACTGTGTAAACATCAACCTAGATTTGCTGCAACTCAACTTAACACAGTGATTAGACTGGCAGGTCCCTTTATACTTGGGTGCCCTTTTCTTAGTTTTATCCTTTTTTCAAGATTCAGCCTGTGTTTCTCCCTCCCTTACCCGAGCTTTTCTACACTGGACGAGCCTGTAGCAGTTTTCTCCTCCATCTACGTCTCTCAATCGCACACACTACAATTTCTGACATGGTGAACACCCCGTAGATACCTGCCCGTGTCTTGACTGGCCCATTCACTGCTATTTCCACATTCATGTATAGCAAACCTAGTAGCAGTTTGACAGTCACACATGCACAAGAAAGTGTTCACAGAAGATGCATCTTTAGATGTATAAATACAGCCAAGGAGCTAATTATTCAGCACCAACATGACAGCTTACTTTAGAATCAACTATGCACTCAAGCCAATGTTTCTAATACTATAGATTTCCAATCAGCAAATTTTAGGAGTTACCAAGGCAGAACCTTCAGCACTCTTGAGAAGGCATGATGCCCAACACATCAGCAGTATTTTTAAAGAGAAAACAGTGCTGATATGAAACTAAAATATTATTTGTGCTCTCTCTCAAAACAGAGTCAATTGTGTTAAGGAAGGAAACACAAGGGGATACTTGAAGAAAAGCTGAGTCACGTGACATAAAAAGCACTGGCCCAATTTTTTCCTTAATAAAACCAGTTTTCTTACCACTTTATCAACAAAAGTACATAGTTCAAAAAAATTCAAATGGTATGAGTGCATAAAATAAAAATGATAAATCCCACACTGCCACAGTTTCTGGTTTTAATAGCTCTGATGAGTGCCACTGTGTGGTTTCTTTTATTTATTTTTTTCCTTTGGGAATAGGCATATATTCTCATGGCTTCCCAGGTGGCACTACTGGTAAAGAATCTGCCTGCCAGCGCAGGAGATGTAAGAGATGTGGGTTCAACCCCTGGGTGGGGAAGATTCCCTGGAGAAGGAAATGGCAACCCTCTCCAGTATTCTTGCCTAGAGAATCCCACGAATGAGGAAGCTGGCAGGCTACAGTCATAACGTCGCCAAGAGTCGGACACGACTGAAGCAACTTGACACAGTACATATATTCTCAGAACCCTAAATATACAATTATTGATCTGCTCCCCTCCTGTGAGCATCACGTTAACCTGGGGCCTGTGCTAATGGAGGTGGACCCGACACGGCCTGGGCCTCCCACTGCACTGTGTCCCCAGAAAAAATAAAGAAAACCAGGGAATGGTGGGCCAGCCTCCTTGGTTGTATGGAACTGGACTTGAGTTGGGGAACCTTGAGTCTCTGGGACTAGAGGGGCATAAAAGATATGCAAGGAATAAGAGTGATAGTTTCTATGGGTCAAAGGGCCCCCCGACACACACACACATCCTGGCAATCATGTGTGGCAGCCTCCAGCCCCTGTGTGGATGAAGGCAAAAGAAGCTGAGTGCCTGGGTAGCTGACGAGTCCCCGGAGGTGGAGCGGCGGCGCCTCCTGTGCTGTGTCTCGGAAGGCTGAGTAAATGAGGCATTAGACAGTGGTGCTCATCTGGCGAGACTCCAGCCCCCTGCAATGCCCGGGGGACATTAGAGGCCATTTTGGAGGTCACAGCTCGGATGGGGTGCTACGGCATCCAGCCGGTAGACGCTAGGGACGCTAGCAAACATCCTACGATGCCCAGGGCCCTCCCCACAACAAAGAGCCATCCCGTCTAAAACGTCAAAACAGCCCAGGCTCAGAAGTCCTGTTGTCAACTGGAAATTATTTTCTTCAGAAAAGGAAAATGGATTAGTCAAGTTTTAAAGTGCAGCTCAAAAACAAAAATAAAAAACCAAAGCAAGTGCTAAAAAAATGTTAACATAAAAAATGGAGCAAAATTTAAAAATAAGATTAATTTTTTGAAGGAAAGATAGATTAAATTTAATATTTTAATAAAATAATAAGGAATAAAAGTACTCATCACATAATTTTAAACTTCTAAAGCCCATGAGTAAATAGTATAGGATGGACATGACTAATCTTTGTAAGCTCTGTTAATAAAAGTGTGGGTACTAGAAGAAACTAGTGTTTCTTAAATTGGAGAAGGCAATAAACAGCAAAGTATTCCCAGTAGATATGTGATTTAATAATGCACTCTTAATTATTAAAAATGAGTTGTTAAAAAAATCAATACATAACTACTATCTACCTAAAAATGTGTTTAGAAAGCATGATCCTATTCCTTTCAAGTAGACTTATATTTTATTATATTTTTGAATGATCAAATGTGAAGTTAAAAACTTTATAATTACAAAATTGTAGCCTAGGAGTGTCTAAACTGTGTAATCGATACATCAGAAACAAAATAGTAAAATGAATTCAATAGTTTCTACCTATAGGTCTTAATTTCATTCATCAAATACTGTTCACTTTATCAAAATAAATATCAATGGCTAATGTCTAAGCCAAAACAGAATAGAATAGAAAGTTTAAAATTAGAGCAGGTATAGTCCTCACCTATTCATAGTCTTGTGCTTCTAATACAACAGTCCCTGTGATCACAATCAGAGTTTATCTATTTTTTTTTTTAGAAGACAAAAAGAAAATGGAGGGGGGAAGGAAATGAACACATTCCATTTAAATGAACTTTTATACCATGTCCATCTATATTTTTACCTTCTACTAATGAACTGTAAAACTTTAGAGTCTCACCAGGACATATTTATTTAAAAATTTTTTTAAGTTGTTTTGAATAGAATATAGCTGAAAGATACTCTGGAAGAACTAGGTTTTCATTAGGATAAGTTAATTTCACTCAGAACAAGTAACAACTCTGGAACAAGAACTAGGTTATTGAAATGACCTATGAAAATGTATTTTCAAGACAATAAAATAAACAATATGAACAGCTGTAATATTGAGGTCTAAAAACATGGCTCAAGTGGTTATCTGAATGGGGGTAAGTTCAGATCTGACATTAACATCTTACTTTTTCAGTACTTTCAGTTCTTTTATCACTTAATTTTACTATGAAAACCATAATCTGTTATCTTAGACTTTATTATCAAAAGTGTGATTAAAAACACAGCACAGAGATACTCCTGGGTTTATGGCGGAATGATTTTGTTTTCTTTCAAAACTGACTTTGTGCTAAACCTAAATTAGAAACTATAGGAACCAGTAAAATAGAATCTGGTTCTCTTGTCAAAATATGTCGATATTTGGAAACCTCATCAGAACTACAGGATGAAACAGATTTCAACTCTGGACTATTATGTGTCATCTCAGGGAGCATCTTCCCTCGTCGCCAAGAGTCGGACACGACTGAAGCAACTTGACACAGTACATATATTCTCAGAACCCTAAATATACAATTATTGATCTGCTCCCCTCCTGTGAGCATCACGTTAACCTGGGGCCTGTGCTAATGGAGGTGGACCCGACACGGACCTGGGCCTCCCACTGCACTGTGTCCCCAGAAAAAATAAAGAAAACCAGGGAATGGTGGGCCAGCCTCCTTGGTTGTATGGAACTGGACTTGAGTTGGGGAACCTTGAGTCTCTGGGACTAGAGGGGCATAAAAGATATGCAAGGAATAAGAGTGATAGTTTCTATGGGTCAAAGGGCCCCCCGACACACACACACATCCTGGCAATCATGTGTGGCAGCCTCCAGCCCCTGTGTGGATGAAGGCAAAAGAAGCTGAGTGCCTGGGTAGCTGACGAGTCCCCGGAGGTGGAGCGGCGGCGCCTCCTGTGCTGTGTCTCGGAAGGCTGAGTAAATGAGGCATTAGACAGTGGTGCTCATCTGGCGAGACTCCAGCCCCCTGCAATGCCCGGGGGACATTAGAGGCCATTTTGGAGGTCACAGCTCGGATGGGGTGCTACGGCATCCAGCCGGTAGACGCTAGGGACGCTAGCAAACATCCTACGATGCCCAGGGCCCTCCCCACAACAAAGAGCCATCCCGTCTAAAACGTCAAAACAGCCCAGGCTCAGAAGTCCTGTTGTCAACTGGAAATTATTTTCTTCAGAAAAGGAAAATGGATTAGTCAAGTTTTAAAGTGCAGCTCAAAAACAAAAATAAAAAACCAAAGCAAGTGCTAAAAAAATGTTAACATAAAAAATGGAGCAAAATTTAAAAATAAGATTAATTTTTTGAAGGAAAGATAGATTAAATTTAATATTTTAATAAAATAATAAGGAATAAAAGTACTCATCACATAATTTTAAACTTCTAAAGCCCATGAGTAAATAGTATAGGATGGACATGACTAATCTTTGTAAGCTCTGTTAATAAAAGTGTGGGTACTAGAAGAAACTAGTGTTTCTTAAATTGGAGAAGGCAATAAACAGCAAAGTATTCCCAGTAGATATGTGATTTAATAATGCACTCTTAATTATTAAAAATGAGTTGTTAAAAAAATCAATACATAACTACTATCTACCTAAAAATGTGTTTAGAAAGCATGTATCCTATTCCTTTCAAGTAGACTTATATTTTATTATATTTTTGAATGATCAAATGTGAAGTTAAAAACTTTATAATTACAAAATTGTAGCCTAGGAGTGTCTAAACTGTGTAATCGATACATCAGAAACAAAATAGTAAAATGAATTCAATAGTTTCTACCTATAGGTCTTAATTTCATTCATCAAATACTGTTCACTTTATCAAAATAAATATCAATGGCTAATGTCTAAGCCAAAACAGAATAGAATAGAAAGTTTAAAATTAGAGCAGGTATAGTCCTCACCTATTCATAGTCTTGTGCTTCTAATACAACAGTCCCTGTGATCACAATCAGAGTTTATCTATTTTTTTTTTTAGAAGGCAAAAAGAAAATGGAGGGGGGAAGGAAATGAACACATTCCATTTAAATGAACTTTTATACCATGTCCATCTATATTTTTACCTTCTACTAATGAACTGTAAAACTTTAGAGTCTCACCAGGACATATTTATTTAAAAATTTTTTTAAGTTGTTTTGAATAGAATATAGCTGAAAGATACTCTGGAAGAACTAGGTTTTCATTAGGATAAGTTAATTTCACTCAGAACAAGTAACAACTCTGGAACAAGAACTAGGTTATTGAAATGACTATGAAAATGTATTTTCAAGACAATAAAATAAACAATATGAACAGCTGTAATATTGAGGTCTAAAAACATGGCTCAAGTGGTTATCTGAATGGGGGTAAGTTCAGATCTGACATTAACATCTTACTTTTTCAGTACTTTCAGTTCTTTTATCACTTAATTTTACTATGAAAACCATAATCTGTTATCTTAGACTTTATTATCAAAAGTGTGATTAAAAACACAGCACAGAGATACTCCTGGGTTTATGGCGGAATGATTTTGTTTTCTTTCAAAACTGACTTTGTGCTAAACCTAAACTAGAAACTATAGGAACCAGTAAAATAGAATCTGGTTCTCTTGTCAAAATATGTCGATATTTGGAAACCTCATCAGAACTACAGGATGAAACAGATTTCAACTCTGGACTATTATGTGTCATCTCAGGGAGCATCTTCCCTACACAAATCCATCTGGGTTAACTGCACTGAAAAAAAGTTCAAATTAAACATGACCACAGCTTTCACTGAAGTAGGAAACACAATGAAGTGGAGTGATGGACAATGAAGTGGAGTGATGGACAATGGAGTGGAGTGATGGACAATGGAGTGATGGACAGAGAAAAATCCAGAGCCTGCTCTCTGACCTATCGCCTTGGGACCTCAGCCACATACTGAGCCCCTGTGAGGCTGCATGTCGTACAGAGGATGGGAGAAAACCAAACCTTACTTCACAGACTTGTGTTAAATGGGAAACACATCCACAACATTTAGTATCGTAACGAGGATCTGGTACACCATGGCATACAACAAGTAGCAACTAGTACTGCTATTTGTACTAAACTAGTTACCCAGAATGTGTCATTCTTGACTTGTTTTAGCAAACCAGCTGGAGTACCCGAGGTTATACTAACAATGTACAAAGACAACTAATTCTGAAAGAATAGTGAATTAAGAGTCAACTTTTAAGCGACAGCGACTCCCACGGACAAAAGATGACTCGTGTTGGATAAGGCTGATGAAAAAAACTGAGACCAGTGCCAAAGCAGCTGGGCAGGCTTCACCTCCCCACCCCAACCCCTACAAGGGGAATGGGGTTAGTGGTTTGACACAGAACCAGACAACTAACGGTTTTGAAACCTTTCCTGTCTCAAAATGGCCAGGAATAAAAGGTGCATATCATGCTTACAAACGACAGTACCGGCTCACGCGGTCAAACCACAGTGAGGAATGGTAGCAACGCAACAGGAAGTGTTTCTCAAGGAAACCACAGGAGAGCCCAAGGTCATCTTCAGATGAGTCTAAACAACCAGGGTCCCCACTGCAGCACATTGAGTGAAACCCCTACTTATTTCCTTATTTCATTCAGACAGAGTCGAAACCTTAGCTGTTATCTGTGACTGTGGAGTATGGGAAAGATATTTGGCTCCATTTCAGTTTTAAACCCTAAGCCACACGTGGGGAAAAGAAGAAGGCAGAAGGAAGAATTCAGTTTGCTTTGAGAACATTTAACCTGTTTTTAGAGGATGTGATGGGTAGAGAGAGAACACTGCAGAAGACTGAACTCACCTGCAACAAGCCACCAGGCCTGGGACATGCCCTCACGCACACACGTACCGCTCCCCACCCACCCCTGCACCCTGGACCCCATGTAGCTGCTGGTAAGTGAGGGTGTACGGACGGCACAAGAACAGCAAGGCATCTGCAGCCTGGCACCCCTGGGGGATTTGGCTGGACCCATACTGGGTTTCAAACATTTTGTATCTGAAGGACACGGATTCTCCAGGCTCCACAAACTTCTCTGCTCCCTCCTACCTGCCACCCACCCACTTCCGGAAGTCCCACATAGCTCCCTGGCCCCTGCACACAGGAGGGTCTGCAATGCCTGAGGACACAACCTCTGCAGCCCCATCCGATCCTGTCTTCACTCCTGCCACTTCCTGTCAATAACTTTCCAAAAATGGTGTTTAGGTCATTGTGATATTGAGCTGTTAGATAGTAAAATAAATTGGGAAGGCAAACATCATGAATCTCCAGGGTGGTGAACATTGCATCCTGTGGAGAGAGCAAAATGTAGGACTTTCAAGTTAAAATACAAGAGTGACTGCTTCATGGATCATTTTCTGCAAAACCCAAAGCACAAACTTATGTGCTTCTGCCTTTTCAGTAGGTCTGACATTAAAACTGTTTTCAAGAGCATTCATATTCTGATTTCAGCAAAGAAGTATACATAGTATTTTATATATATACACACATATATGTATATAATATGAGTGAGTGAGTGAGTGAAGTTGCTCAGTCGTGTCTGTCTCTTTGCAACCCCATAGACTGTAGCCTACCAGGCTCCTCTGTCCATGGGATTTTCCAGGCAATAGTACTGGAGTGGATTGCCATATAAATGTAATATATACACATAAATAGTCTTTTAGGATATAAAATATATTCATACATCCAAAAGTAATATATATTTATATCCTTAAACTGTTAAGCAAAATTCAGTGTTTCAAATTATTTTTATGAAATGTTTCTAATGCCATGAGAACAAAGACATGTGAATGATTAGTTAAATAAGGATGGTAAGAATACAGTTCTCTCAGATGGAAACGGAGAGGAGAATGGAAGAGGTTTTCCACTTCATCTTCTCTGATTTCCAATTTCTAGCACATTTCATGTCATAGAGGCCTTGCTTGGAGTTGAGTAACTGAAATGTAAGAGAACCAACAAGAACACATTTATACTAACTTTACGAGTCATCGGATGGCAACTGTCTCCCACTTTGCCCATCGGTGTGCAAATCCGTATGCTCTTAACCCAGATACTAACAGCACAGCACATGCCTCCACCACACTGGGGGTCCCTGTCGCAGGCCTGAAATGTAATAAGCAAACAGATAAATAAAGATAATCAGAACGACTCAGGGTAAAATTAGCAGTAAAAAAAATGAAGCTCTTTTAATATCTCACAGCTATGATTTTAATAATCTTACATGTTAAAAAAAACTGTAATCATTTATTTGAACATATTTACAATAAAATCTGATCAGAGATTTTCCCACTTGGTGAAAAAAAAAAAGCCTAAATAATGGCCCAACAGTATGAAAATTATAAACCCTAACATTAAAAAAAAACAAAATCAGCTCTCTTTTTCTAGTGCTTTATGGATGAAACAGCTTTGAACTTGAAGTTTATATTGGTCTTTTACCATATATGGCCATTAGGAAATACATAAACCAAATCACAAGATTTTATAACTATTAACTATAGAATAAAGTGGGCCCAATTTAAAAAAGAGATTTAAATGGTCTTTAAATCTATCATGAAATGCTCCAGACCCGTAAAAATACTGATGTAAATTTAAAAGTATAACTCATTTTCTCTTTCAAATATTTGCATTTTGGTTCACGAGATTTGACGTTTCTCACACCTCTGACTTGATTTTCACCATTTCCTTTTGAAAGAAAGAAATTTCATAGGCTGAGAATGGGTAGACCAAGACTTTTGCCTTATGTTACTCTTTATTTTTTCAGGTGAGTAACCTGCAAAAAAGGAAATTATTGGCTTAGGGTATACACATGTGTATACTGTAATCTTATATTGTACACATACATAAGATTAATGAAACTATTCTATGAGATCCATCAGATTTAGAAATGCAAATGACAGATGCAATTCTCAACAGTGAATACTCAAGACACTTGTTCCTAATATAAAAATTGTAAATACGTATGATCAAAGAATCAACTATGGAGGAATTTCCTCACTTGACTAAACAGAAGTAAATAATGAAGTGTAAACTTATTTGCATGAAAACAGATCCAAAGAACTATTGTTCTTTCCTGGAACCATCCATAAATAGGATGCTTTATTTGAATGGTGTTCAGTAATCTGTTTTGTTAGTGTTAAGGTGAGAACATCCTATACTATATATGTAAGAAGCTAAGAAATCTATAATTTAGACAAATAAGTGCAGATTTAATGCAAACAACTAAGATACTTCTTCAGAGTTCTTAGTTTTGGGGACAGCTATAACTTCTCAAAACACAAATATATGAGGATACTCTTATTCATTTTTTAAATTAAAGTAATCAGCTATATTATTTTAGAGTTATTTATTCCCCCATTAGAATTTTTCTTGGGCTATTTAAAACAAGTATTGGATAAAAACTGTAATTTTCATCTTGGGGTGTTTGGACATTTATAGGAAAATATAAAAACAGTTCCATTTTTCCAGTTTTTATCTGAACATCAGAAATCACACATATGTACCCATTATATTCCATAAATGAGATGTTCACTATAGAATTTTTTTCAATACAGTTTTAACAAATCTATGTGGACATATAAATCAATTCAAAAATAACCACATTACTACTCCCCCAAAAGTAAATATTTAAGGTGGAGGTTTTAGGCAATATTTTATTTCAACAGATGCTCAAGACCAGGAATTCTGAAGCCCCACTAGCTCTTCTAATAAGACAATCAAAATCCAGCCAAAATCTCTGAAATTTCAGTCAATCACTTGGATTTTAAACACCCTAGAGATGACACATCTAGATAAGTTACTAGGTTTTTCATTTGACTCCAGATGGTTCCTGTCATGGAAACATAACTATATTTCTTTATTGTCATGCTGTTTTAGAGAAATTTTTAAAGATCCTTTTATTTTCTAGCACTGTTTTGCAACAAGAAAAACAACACATATAATGGTATGAGGCCAGTTTAAACTTTAACAGATAAACATTCAATGTGATAAATTTTCACTTTGTAACAAAAAAGGTTCAGTTCTTGGAAATACTTATAAAGACTTGCATAGGTTTATATATTTTTAATTAGCTGTTTCTTAATGCCCTTCATCTTTAACCCACTGCAAATCTATTCAACTGGTGTTGTCTTGTGAATGGAACAAAAAGATACTTATATTACAAAGGAATTTGGGGCTCAGAGGATTAGGAGAAATTTAAAGAGCCAGCAGGGGAAGATGGGGAAAAACCAATCAGATTTCAATTCTCATGTATTAGAAAGACCTGTAAAAACTTTTTTTTCAACCACATGGACTGACAAAGCTATTCAAATACATCTATATCTGTAAAAATCTCTACAAATTATACTAATAAACAGCACAATACTTATTAATATCTCTTGGCCATAACCCAAATATTTATTGGTTGTAACCAAATATTGTTATAATACAAGGACTTTCAATGTGCTATAAGCACATGGGGACAATAGTGCTTAATTTTCTCAAGACAATGACACGTCCCTTAAATTTAAATGGTATTTCATTATCTGTGTACTATCATTTCAAACATAAAAGTTTTTTCTTTAAACCCTATTATGTGAGCTTAGATATTTGAAATAATTTAATGGGGGTGTAAAATACTTTCAGACTTAGAAGAGTTGAACAGTCAGGAAATGGTAGCGATTCTGCATTGTTGGCATAAAGTAGACATTTTCATTTTGTGTTGTAAAGTTATCCTTGGGATCCACACAAAAAATTGTTGGTGGACCTAGGAGAGAGCTGAACTAGTTCCTGCTTCCACAAATGATGACATCTCTCTAAACTGAAATCTACAGGATCACCTACTCCATAACTCAGCCAAAGCACTGTAGGTGCTTTATCAGGAACAGGAAACGGAAAACTTTTACAAGGAGAAGCTCAGGACATTGGGGGAAAAAAAATGAAAAACGCTGGAACTCAGAAGAAAGGACCCACGTTGCTTTTCAAAAGTGCACTCATGACCTTGAACCAAGTTATTTCAAAGGAATTTTGCAGAGGATGCTTTGGGGAGCAAACTCCTCAACTTCAGAATTAAGTCTCCCAGGATCTGAGGGTACTGGTCTCTCCCCTTTGCATTTTAAAGCACTTAAATTTTAAGGACAGAGGCTGGAAAAGCCGGGGAAAAGTGCTCGAGAAAACTGCCAAAGGAAACTTCTTTCAACTTACGAGAAAAAAAGACCAAACACGAGGACAGAGGGGCAGGCAAGCGTGAGAAGGTGGTGGGGAGTGACTGTGGTCACTTCTTCCAGGGAGCGCCCGATGTCCTGGCCGCCCGCTGCTTAGGGATCAGGGCACTTTTCCAGGTTCTTCAAGGGGAGAGTGGGGCAAGTGTCCTGGTCCAGGACAACCCTCCCGTGCCCCCACCTCCCGGTCGCGGT
>SJXQ01000739.1:34121-106544 GCA_006408695.1 Aepyceros melampus | reverse complement strand
AGGCAGCGGCCCCCGCGCAGCGCCCCGCTCGCGGCCAGCCCCTTGCCTCGCGCCGCTGCTGCCTTCCGCACGCGCCCGCACGTCTTTTGTGGTCGCAGACACCCCCTCTGCTGTCCTGGTTTCCCCAGCTCCACGTACTCAGCGCTGCAAACTTGCAGCTTATTTGCTCTCCAGATGTCTAGGGAGTGCCTACGAAGGTGCTGGGCGCTTGGACACACCGGGCGAGCAAGGGAGGTCCCAAAGCCGCCCAATGTATTCATTTCTGTGTGCCACCTACAGCCACTTGGTTTGTCCTTAGGGTCCAGTAACTGAACAGAAAAGACAGACATCAAACAAACAACCTGGACACGTGGAAAACAAGAGGGAAAGAACAAAGGGAGGGCAAAATTCCCCCTCATCCCACATCCCTGACTACACTGAGGGGTTTGTCCTTCCAGCTGTGGGAGTCCAATTTATTTCTTTCAAGGACTATCCTCCCTTTCTGCTCACATCTGTTCCCTACCCTCTGCTCTCTGATTTTCTTCGCATCCATTTCTTTCCTTTAACGTCGCGCCAGCTTCAGGCAAAGCAGTTCAGGATGATGCCAAAGCGAAATGAGATGGCCAAGCTCCGGATGCCAGCCTGAGGCGCCTTACGCTCTAGGTAGGCAGCTCTCTCACTCTCCAGTCCAAGACAACCATCTTTCAGTCTTTACTAGACGCGATACGACGTTACTGGGAGTCGTTCATTTGTGTAAATATGACTTGAGTGCCTGCTGGGTTCTAGGACCCCTGTGAGAGGACCAGTGAGAGCTTCCCCTTCCACTGTGACTTCGAGTCTGGCTTCAAGAATCTCAGCATGTTTATCCTCAAGGAAATTCTTTCGAGAATACCTAGGTGTGACCACACCAAGCTTGTTTCCACCAAAGTTCTGGGAAACTCGACTTTATTCCTTGAAACCTCAGCTTTCCCTGGCCCTGTTGAAAAGCAGATGTGTCTTCCAGTTTCTATAATAAATGCAGTGGGGAGAGTCGGGACAAAGTTACTTTCAGACTGTGGAGCTCCCCCCATGCCAAAGCATTCAGACTAAATGTGGAAAAAAAAAATTAAAAAAGGCAATTATCCGAATGTTAAACAGCTGAGTTTTTGGAAAACTAAATTTTTGACTGATTTTTAAAAACCCTTTTCATGCATGTTTTTATGTTTGAGAAATGTCTTGAAAGAGAAAACAGAAAAGCATCAAACTTTTTTTTTTTACATTAAAAAATTGTAAAAATTGGATTCACGGTTAAAGTAAGTGGAAACAGTAGCAAGTGACAGATCGGTGGAAAGTTTCATTTTCCAATCTCCATGCCAACTGTAGCATGGGAATGCTGCTGCTGGGTAAATGTAAAAACCAGTCAACATGGATTTTAACATTCCTACAATTTTTTTAATGGTCTAATTTATATTTGTTACTGCTGAATGCCAGCTTGGGTATTCCCTGCTTCTCCAGGCATACAAAACAGGCTATGTCTCCCATAGTAAAGTCAGTTTTCAAAAGTAGAAGGCTTCACACACTGCTGTTTGGAAAACAATCCTCATAAAGATGTTTTGAAACAAAGTTGGAAACACTTAAAATTAGTGTTGGTTTGGTTTCATGTTAATTCTTTTGATCCTGCTGTTTCTTCTAATTGTTTTAATGCTTAGAGGAGAAATGAAGGCCTCGAATATGACAGATCTTTGTATCCATGGCCAAGTTAAAAAAATTAAAGTCTGAAAGTTGGTTGCATCTAATAAAGGGAAAGATGGAAAGCTGAGTTAACTAGTTCATAAAAATCAGCTAGAGAAGCCATTGTTGAAATAGAAATTGAAGAGTAGTTTGACTATTCTGTTCTCTTTCTTACTGTTAATTTTGCCACATGATCAATGCAGCCTTGGGATAACCATAGAAAGAAAACCAAACTTTGTGTAGTTCAGAATCTAGATTGCTGTTTTCTAGCCGACCGTCAAGGGGACAGGTGAATTGAAGGAGCAGTACAAGAAAGGCCATAGACCTCAGGACTGTAAATTACACTGAGCTGGATTGGAATTCTCAGTGACCAATAGGCAAGCTGCTTAAAAACCTCACTAAATCTCTGTTTTCTCACTTGTAAAATGGATAAAAATGCCAATCTCATGGTAAACCTCCATGGGGTTTAAAGAGTATAATACCTATAACATGCTTAGCACAGTCTTTAGAACATACTAGGAGCCCTGTTAAGCATAGCCTCCTGTTAAGTCCTATCCTTTGGTGTCTCTGACAACTTCAGCCAACAGTTTTTTCTGTCTTGCCCACCAGATTAGATTAAAACCTAAATCCAACAACTGGTGTCCTTATAAAAGAAAGAAGAGGGATACCTGGACACAAAGAGACACAAGGAGAAGGTCAAGTAAAGATGCAGGCAGAGACTGGAGTAATACATATAGAAGTCGAGAAACACCAGGGATTACCAACCACCACCGGAACCTGGAAGAGTCAACAAAAGATTGTTCCCTAGAGCCTTCAGAAGAAGCATAGTCTTACTGACATCTTGATTTTGGA
Source organism: Aepyceros melampus (assembly GCA_006408695.1). Lineage (NCBI taxonomy): Eukaryota > Metazoa > Chordata > Mammalia > Artiodactyla > Bovidae > Aepyceros > Aepyceros melampus. The sequence continues at coordinate 104,003 of SJXQ01000739.1, read as the reverse complement.
CTTTTAGCCTCCGAAACTGTGAGAGAATAAGTTTCTATTCCAGGTGAGGGATGCTGGAGGGGTGCACATGTATGCACGTGTACTCAGTCGTGTCCAGCTGTTTGTGGCCCCATGGGCTGCAGCCCACCAGGCTCCTCTGTCCACAGAATTTTCCAGGCAAGAATACTGGAGTAGAGTGCCATTTCCTACTGTAGGAGATCTTCCCAACCCAGGGATCGAAACTGCTCCTTCTGCATTGGCAGGCTGATTCTTTACTACTGAGCCACCTGGGAGGGGTACACACCAGCTCTCAAATGCCTCTATCTGGAAAAAATAAAAAAAGCCTCTGAAACTGGCATACATCATTTCTGGTCATGTTTTAATGGCCAGAAAAAAAAAAGACCTAGTCCATCTTCAAGGGACAGACAATGAATGTGAGTCTGTAATACCCTCTGTTTTCTGAGGAGAACCAGAAACTGGTGAACAGCATCATATTTTACAGGAAAGGGATCATTTGTGGTTTGTTCTCTCTAATGAGCATGTAATAGGGAAAAATCTTTGCATGCTATTACAAGTTAACCACTAAAGGGATGTCATCTGTAAGTTTAAACTATACATAAAGGGCTTCCCTGGTGGCTCAGATGGTAAAGAGTCTGCCTGAATTGCAGGAAACCTAGGTTCCATCCCTGGGTTGGGTAGATCCCCTGGAGAAGGAAATGGCAACCCACTCCAGTATTCTTATCTGGAGAATCCCAGGACTGAGGAGCCTGGCGGGCTACAGTTCATGGGGTCACAAAGAGTCAAATATGACTGAATGACTAAAATACACACATACATACATGATGGTCCATCTCTGGGAACCTTGCTTCCCAGGTAATGAGTATCAGCTGAAATACTTTTCTTTAGCTCACAGGAAACATCCTGACCAGGCCCACCCATGAATGACTGCAGGGAGAAATTAACTTATCTCCACTGGAGGCTGATTGGAATCAGGAAATGTCTGAAATTACTTCCTCCCCTTTTAGTATAAAAGAAGCCTAAATTCTAACTCAGGCAAGAGGGTTCTTTGCAACAAGTCCACCATCTTTTCTGTTTGCTGACTTTCCAAGTAAAGTCACGATTCTTTACCCCAACAACTGGTCTCTCAATTTACTGTCCTGTCATGCACCAAGCAGTATGAGCTTGAGCTTGGTAATAAACATAATAAACTTTATATTAATAATTATTTTAAATGATAATGTATTATTTCCTGTGTGTTTTTTTCAAGTTCAATATCCCTAAGCTATAATATCCCTAAAAACACTCTGGAAAAAAGTAAACATATAAGCTGATATTTTCTTTTAGGTGGATGGAAAACTGCAATTCATTCATTCAATAGGCATTTACTAAGTACTTACTAAATGTAAATATTGTGCAAGGCACTGGAGGTACAGTGGTGAGCAAAACATGTGAGTCCAGCCCCCTAGGAATGTACAGTCTAGTGGGAAGAGGACATGAGTAACTATACAATTATATAATTACAGGAAATAGATGACAGTGCACTGGGAGAGAGCATATGGGGAGACCTGGAGGTTTTCTTAAAGTAATGGTGTCAAAGCTGAGATCTGAAGCTTGAACAGGATTTCACTGAGATTAATGAGGGCAGCAGGAGGTTGGTGGTGGGAGAATGACTGGGCATTCCAGGCAGAAGAATTGCTTATTTGGAGACTGGAAAGAGTATCCATGTTCAAAGAGCAGAAGTGAAGCCAGTGTGGCCTAAAGAACAAGCCTAATGGGAATCTAGTATGAACGTGAGGCCAGAGAGGGAGTAGGGACCCAATACAGAGCCTTATGTAGGGAACACTGAGGATCTTACTCTTCATGTAAGGAAGGGAAGGGAATAAGACCAGGGAAGAGGGAGAATATAAGGGTGACCAGGCATGATAAGTAGCTTTTGAAAAGAAGACGCTTGTCTAGGACCCATCTCCTTGTGGTCCCCGCCCCGAACTTCTTTTATTGATGGCAACACTGTCCTCCTGAGGATGACCTTGGTTCATACTTGAGCTTCTCTTTCTCCCACACACCATGCCCACTCCATCTGGAATCTGACCCCTTGCCCTCTGTCATGGCCACCCTTCTTGTTTGCAGTCATCATCATCCCCAGCCTGGATGACTGGCATTGCCTTCTGACTAGCCTCCTGGTCTCACTCTTGCCCTCTACATCCCATCATCCCCCCAACTGCCTCAACTCTTATTTTAAGACAGACCTTTTGCCCAAAACCTGTAGTGGCTTCTGGTCCCCTTCACAGAGTTTAGGTCTTTGCTTCATCTGCTAGAATGATACGATGACTGAGTGTCTTCCTGTCAGCTCTGTTCCAGCCACACTGGCTTCCTGGAGGTTCCAAGAACAACAGGTAGGTTCCCACTCTGGGAACTTTGTCTGAAACTTCTCTTTGTCAGGGCTGCCCTTCCTCGTGGTAGACAGGAACACAACTGACCCAGTCCTTCAAGTGTTTGCTCAATCCTCACCTCAAAGAGGCTTCTTCCAACCACCCTGATAAGTGCACAACTGCCCTGGCACAGTAAAGCAGAGACCTCACTTTGCTGACAAAGGTCTGTCTAGTCAGAGATATGGTTTTTCTAGGAGTCATGTATGGATGTGAGAGTTGGACCATAAAGTTGAGCACTGAAGAACTGATGCTTTTGAACTGTGGTGTTGAATAAGACTCTTGAAAGTCCCTTGGACTACAAGGAGATCCAACCAGTCCATCCTAAAGGAAATCAGTCCTGAATATTCATTGGAAAGACTGATAATGAAGCGAAGCTCCAATACTTTGGCCACCTGATGTGAAGAGCTGACTCATTGGAACAGACCCTGATGCTGAGAAAGATGGAAGACAGGAGGAGAAGGGGACGACAGAGGATGAGAAGGTTGGATGGCATCACTGACTTGATGGACATATGTTTGAGCAAACTCCAGGAGCTGGTGATGGACAGGGAAGCCTGGCATGCTGCAGTCCATGGGGTTGCAAAGAGTTGGACATGACTGAGCAACTAAAATGAACTGAACTGCCCCAGCACTCCAGATGCCCCTCACTCTACTCCTTTTCATATTTTGCCTTCTCCTCTAGCACTTAACACCTTCTAGAACTATATTATTTGCTTGTATTTTATATTTATTGTCTTGCTCCACTGTCTTCACACATAGACCAGAATAGAAGCTCCACAAAATGGGATTTTTTTTAAAAAAATCTTTTGTTCACCAGTTTAAGTCCAGTATCTGGAAGTGTGGCTGGTATGTAGACTTTTGGTGAACAAATTACTGAAAATATGGAGAAGAGATTGGATAGATGAATGAATGGATGAATGGATGGGTAGATGGATAGAAGGATAGACAAATGGGTGGATGAGCATGGACCTGATGGGAGGATACTGTAGTGGTCTGGGGACTTCTGCTACTGTTGTTGACAGGAAAGAGGGACAGAAATGAACTGATTCATTCAAGCAGTGAAACAGGCAGAGCCTACTATAAATTGAGATAAAGAGCAGAAAAGGAAAGGCCAAGATTCATCACAAGGATTCATTACGTATAACTGATTAACACTGGGTATCCTGGGGTGCAGGAATTACCTGGATGTGGAGAAGTGCAGCCAGACAGACCTGGGATGCAAAGAAGAGGCTGGACTAGAGATAAAATTCTGGCCATATATATCCCCTTTAAATTATTTTTTATTTGCCCATTTCTATAGACACTATGGTAAAAATTTAGATCAGGGCTTGGCAAACTCTGATCTACTACTTATTTTTATAAATAAAGTTTTATTAGAACACAGCTAGCTACAAACACACTTAAATGTTGCCTATGGTTGCTTTACCCTACAAGAGAAGACTGGAGTGCTTTCGAGAGAAAGATTGTATGGCCCACAAAGCTAAAAACATTTATTATCTGGCCCTTGATAGATTTTGCTGATTCCTGCTTTAGGGAATAAGGAGTGTGGAGTTTCCTCTATTGCTTTCTTTCATTTTAGGGCAAATTCATTACCACCAAATTTTCTTGAGGTTGTTACAGGCTGTACTTTTGACGCTGTCTCTGGTTTCTCAGTTTAATTCTCTGCTTCCTGAGTTTGGGAATTTGCCCCAGGTGCTAGCTTCCTGATAGACCACTGCCGTGTTCACCTTGTTAGACATATTTTCAGTTCAATTGCCCATTACCTAGTAGGTGCTCAATAAATATTTGTCAGTAGAATTTGAGGCACAGGGCAATAAATGTATGCTTAATCTGCTGTCTTGAGCTGGGGGTCTAAAACCTTTTCATATGTATATGTATATATATATATATATATATATATATATATATGAAGAGCACTTTCATGATCCTTGTATATGAAGTTCCAGTTTTAAAAGTGATTACAGCTTGCTTGATGACTTACTTTTTTGTGTATCATATTCTTAAGACTTCCAAGTATTAACAGAATAATAGGTGAGCCTGGTAACTTAATAACTGGGTCTCATTTGTCTTTGTATAAATGATTTTCATTGAGACAGATTCAAAAAAGTAAAATAGATGATATTCTGCTTGTTTTTTCATCCTTTATCCTTTATCACTGTACTATTACACAGTGGCTTTTCTTGTTAATAAACCCATAATATCAGTCTGAAATATCTTTTTAGAATAATAACTGTGCTTTAAATGTGACATATGAAAATGGAACTGTTTTTATAATTCTAAGTAAGACATCTATTTTAATCTATTTCAATGCTGATGATTTCTCTTTATTTTTAAAAATAAATCACCATGCCTCAACTTGAAAGCCAATTGTCTATGGAGGCACTAAAATTATTTGTTCTATTCAAGTGATAATGTCAATAAAGTTTACCTATTTAAAACAGTTGAAATATTAATCTAGGAGAAAGAGTGTTCCCAAAACAATTAGTATAAAATACATTTGAAATAATGTGAGGGGTCAGGATGAACACTGGGTTCTCAAAGATTTAAGTTTTATTCATTATAATGTTGAAAGTCTTTAATATTCATTTTTAGCATTGAAGAAGGGCCTTAAGGCTAAAGCTTATATATCACATATTTCATTAAAAGGGAGGGATTGTTATGCAAATCTGTAGCATATCTGGTACCTTCCAGAGAGAAAGAGCAAGTCTCATATAGTAAAGAGTTTTTTTTAAGATAGAAAACAGGGCTAGGTAATTACTTCCCTATTATTCTAGATCAACATTTATTTGCTATCCTATGCTAAATTTTATTTAGCAATTTGTTTTTCTCCTCTAAATTTGAATCATATTTATTTTTCTATTGAGGGAAATGATGTGAAACAATAAGGCATCCAGGTAGAGGAATTTTAGGCACAACCAGTTAACAGTCTACATTCCTAAATGGAAAGCTAGATTTCTTATGTTTTGCATATGGTTGGAGCTCAATAAATCTCAACACATCTTCTATCATAGCCTCAGTTACCCTATGGGGCAGCTTTTACAATCCCTGTTTTACAGATAAGAAAAGTGAGATTCAGAGAGATTAACCATGTTACACAGAATTACAATCACTTCTAAGTAGCAGAGCTGAGTTTCAACCCAAGTTGGTTTTATGCCCAAAACGTCAATGTTATTCTTCCTTATTATATGCTTTAATTAAATATTGGCATAAGTAATTTAGGTACCAACAACCAAAAGAATTAGTCACTATGCTGTGAATTTTTCTCAAACTCATCTTAAAACCTTTTCTCTCTCTCCACTGGGAGATCAAAACTTAAAAAACAAAGTGGCAGAAAACAGGTATAATTCTAGACTTTCTGTTCGAGGGTTCCTTAAAGAACAGATTCATATATATATATATATATATATATATATATAATTTTTTTTTTGGTAAAAGAAGAGGTGATCAGGGACCTCCCTGGTGGTCCAGTGGTTAAGACTCCACAATCCCAATGCAGGGGGCCTGGGTTCAATCCCTGGTTAGGGAACTAGATCCATCATGCCACAACTAAGAGTTTTCATGCTGCAGCCAAAAGATCTTGCATGATGCAATGAAGATCAAAGACCTCATTTCTGCAACTCAGACCTGGTGCAGCCAAATAAATGAATAAAAACAAATAAATAATTTTTTTAAAAAAAGGAAAGAGGCAGTCAACATTTCTGCTTTATAGGTTTATCTATGAGAAGTCTAAGGTAAGACTCGTACCTCTGATCTCACAAGTAGTCTGTCAAAGGCATCCTGCTTGCAATTTTAAGCAAAAAGTTCAGCAGAGTGAGAAGGTTAGAGGCTGAGGGCTCCAACACAGCATTAACCAGTGAATGTTCTTTCTAGAAAAATATTGAGTTTTATAATCAAATGATTTTGAAGACTTTGTAAGGACTCATTAAAAGCCCTGAGAAGTCCTGCAAGAAGACACCAGCCCAACTTGGTTTAAAAGAGCATTTACAAAATATTTAGGGTAGAGTACAACCGTGAGTATTCATTGGAAGGACTGATGCTAAAACTAAAGATCTAATATTTTGGCCCTTGATGTGAACAGCCAACTTATTGGGAAAGACCCTGATGCTGGGAAATTCTGAAGGCAATAGGAGAAGGGGAAGACAGAAGAGGAGATGGTTAGATAGCATCACAGACTCAATGAACAATAATTTGAGAATACTCTGGGAGATTGTGGAGGACAGGGGAGCCTAATGTGCTACAGTTCATGGTATCACAGAGAGTTAGATATGACTTAGTGACCGAACAACAAGTTTTTGCACATATCAGATGTAAAATTTTAGGCAAATTTAAACTCCTATCTTGAGCACAAGACAGCCTTAACCAAAAATCCACTAACTTTACAGTAAGTGTTTTGAACATGTAGCCAGTCTTAGATGAGCTCATTAAAAAAATAAAAGGAATGCTCAGGTACTCTAACTCACTAACTTGCCTATGGATGAGGAAATGGATAAACTAAAAAGATGTCATCTCATAGGAAGACAGAGACTGAGCTGGGAGTAGGTCATGCTTCTCCTGCCTCCTAGCTCAGGTTTTTTTGTTGATGTTTTTTCTTTGTTTGTTTTATCAACCTTACACCTGTTTGAGGTATGAGAACCCATCCACAACACAGTTATAAACACATTTCCAAAAAGCAGAAGACTGTGTCACTATGTTATGTATATTCCTGCCATGTATGTTGACTCATGGCAGTTGCTGGCTCTAACATTCCTACAGTAAGAGAGATGATCAGGAAACTGTGCATCATGTTAAAGCACCCTGGATCTCTATCTACTGGGGTCAATTGCCATTCACACAGTTTGGCAGAGTTGGGATTTGCTAAATGGATATAAAAGTATCATCAACATTTGGCTTATGAATTAGCCAAAAGGATAGCATTGGCTGGTGGGGAGGGGTGGTTGTTGAAAAACTACTTTTGGTGGGATAAACTCTCCCTTGAAGAATCCTAGGACGTAAACTGGTAACTCATTTGTTTACCTGTGAAATGTTTTGAACTGATAGATGAAACTCACCATAATGAAAGTATTTCTGAGCCCTAGCCAATGATCCACAGTAATGACACTTTTATGATCTTATTACAGCAATCTTTCTCCCATTTTCTCTTGGGCTGCTGTTTAACAGACCTTCGTTCTAATAGGTGGAGATATAGGAGCAGAAAGGGAGTGTGATCAGATGAACTTTGGATGCTTCATCCAAGCATTCCAGAGGGGCTGGGGCTTTAGAACCCCACCTCTCCTGAGGGTCTAACAGTCCTCAAAGTTGATGAAAACTTCCAAATCTAATCTTGGCACCCAGGGATTCCAGCTGTCACATTATTTTTAAATTAATCAATCGCCAGTCTGATTTGTACACTGATCTCGAATACAGAGATTTGTACACTGATTTGGTGTTATATTATTTTAATTTAATCAGTGGCCAGTCTGATTTGTATACTGATCTCAGACAAGGAAATAGAGGAAAACAATAGAAAGGGAAAGACTAGAGATCTCTTCAAGAAAATTAGAGATACCAAGGGAACATTTCATTCAAAGATGGGCACAATAAAGGACAGAAATGGTATGGATCTAACAGAAGCAGAAGAGATTAAGAAGAGGTGGCAAGAATACACAGAAAAACTATCCAGAAAAAATCTTCATGACCGAGATAATCACGATGGTATGATCACTCACCTAAAGCCAGACATCCTGGACTGTGAAGTCAAGTGGGCCTTAGGAAGCATCACTACAAACAAAGTTAGTGGAGGCGACGGAATTCCAGTTGAGCTATTTCAAATCCTAAAAGATGATGCTGAGAAAGTGCTTGCACTCAATATACCAGCAAATCTGGAAAACTCAGCAGTGGCCACAGGACTGGAAAAGGTCAGTTTTCATTCCAGTCCCAAAGAAGGGCAATGCCAAAGAATGTTCAAACTACTGCACAATTGCACTCATCTCACATGCTAGTAAAGTAATGCTCAAAATTCTCTAAGCCAGGCTTCAACAGTATGTGAACTGTGAAATTCCAAATATTCAACCTGGATTTAGAAAAGGCAGAGGAACCAGAGATCAAATTGCCAACATCCACTGGATCATCAAAAAAGCAAGAGAGTTCCAGAAAAAAATCTACTTCTGCTTTATTGATTATGCCAAAGCCTTTGACTGTGTAGATCACAATAAACTGTGGGAAATTCTTAAAGAGATGGGAATACTAGACCACCTTACCTGTCTCTTGAGAAATCTGCATGCAGGTTAAGAAGAAACAGTTAAAACTGGACATAGAACAACAGACTGGTTCTAAATTGGGAAAGGAGTACGTCAAGGCTGTGTATTATCACCCTGCTTATTTAACTTATATACAGAGTACATCATGTGAAATGTCAGGCTGAATGAAGCACAAGCTGGAATGAAGATTGCTGGGAGAAATATCAATAACCTCAGATAAGTAGATGACATTATACTTATGGCAGAAAGCAAAAAGGAACTGAAGAGCTCTTGATGAAAGTGAAAGAGGAGAGTAAAAAAAATGGCTTAAAACTCAACATTCAAAAAACAAAGATCATGGCATCTGGTCCCGTCACTTCATGGCAAATAGATGGGGAAACAGTGGAAACAGTGAGAGACTTTATTTTGGGGGACTCCAAAATTACTGCAGATGGTGACTGCAGCCATGAAATTAAAAAAGATGTTTATTCCTTGGAAGAAAAGCTATGACCAACCTAGATAGCATATTAAAAAGCAGAGACATTACTTTGCCAACAAAGGTCCGTCTAGTCAAAGCTATGGTTTTTCCAGTGGTCATGTATGGATGGGAGAGTTGGACTATAAAGAAAGCTAAACACCAAAGATGGAGAAGGCAATGGCACCCCGCTCTAGTACTCTTGCCTGGAAAACCCCATGGACGGAGGAGCCTGGTGGGCTGCAGTCCATGGGGTCTCTAAGAGTCGGACATGACTGAGCAACTTCACTTTGACTTTTCACTTTCATGCATTGGAGAAGGAAATGGCAACCCACTCCAGTGTTCTTGCCTGGAGAATCCCAGGGACAGTGGAGCCTGGTGGGCTGCTGTCTATGGGGTCACACAGAGTCGGACATGACTGAAGTGACTTAGCAGCAGCAGCAGCAAGCACCAAAGATTTGATGCTTTTGAACTGTGGGGTTGGATAAGACTCTTGAAAGTCCCTTGGATTGCAAGGAGATCAAACCAGTCAATCCTAAATCAGTCCCGAATATTCACTGGAAGGACTGATGCTAAAGTTGAAACTCCAATACTTTGGCCACCTGATGCAAAGAACTGACTCATTGGAAAAGACCCTCATGCTGGGAAATATTGAAGGCGGGAGGAGAAGGGGATGACAGAGGATGAGATGGCTGGATGGCATCACCGACTTGATGGACATGAGTTTGAGCAAGCTCCAGGAGTTGGCGATGGACAGAAAAGCCTGGCGTGCTGCAGTTCATGGGGTTGCAGAGAGTGAGACAGGACTGAGTGACTGAACTGAACTGAACTCCGAACACTGTTGGTGTAAAATAGTAGATTGCAAACATTTTTTTCTAGTGGAATAGCCTTTGACCAGAACCCTGCCATATAAAATTCTTTCTGATTTTCTTACTTTTACATGCAGAGAGGGCAGTGGCAGCTGTGACGGGAAAGAGGAGGCAACTGTCTTTGCCAGAGACCCTGCTGTATGCCTGTAGGGAGAAGAGTGCAATGAGAATCAGCCAACGCTGCATCTTGCTTCCAGATGGTTCTGTGGAGAGCCACAGTTTTACCATTACCATGTTCAAAGCCCTAAATTGATTTCTGAAATGAAGAGCTCATCTCATTAAGTCCACACTCCTCTGAAAAGTGTGGAAGATTCCCTGTGACTTGAACCAAGCCTTCCTAGCCAGCAGTCTCACCTTGGAATTCTAACCAGGCAGTTTTCTTTCCTGAGGTCACACAAGTAGCAGCACCCACCAGCATCCCTGCTTCTGCATTTGCTTCGGCAGGCTTGCCGCTCACCTGGCTCATGGCTTATTCAGTCTTCAAAGTCAAAGCTGCGCCTGGTCTCCCCTCCAAAGGGCTGCAGTCCACACTAAATTTTCTCTTCTAAAATCTGAAGGCCTGTGGAGTGTAGACCCCAGCCACTTGAGAGACATATCTGCATATGAATCAGGGCTCCTTCACCTGCTCTTGGTTACTTCATGGCTCTGAGTGTCAGCCTCTTCATCTGTAAAATGGGAATAATGATGCCTCCCGCCTAAGGGCGGCAATGAGAACAACATTGATTTGTATTTAAAGAATGTTACTCTAGAGTCAAACTTGATGGAGTCTAGTCCCAGCTCTGCCATTTATGACCTGACTAGCCTTGGGAAACACTGAAGTTCTCAGAGATTCAGTTCTCTTATCAATAAAATGAAGCTAATAATAATAATACTTACAGTAGAGGGTTGTTACAAGAAATGAAGGACAATATGCCTGATAAGGACCCAATAAAACATTTGCTATTATTCAAGGAAAAGGATAATGTGCCAGCATCAATGCCCTGATCTTACAACGGACTCTGAATATGTAAGATGCTGTTGTTGGGGGAAGTCGGTGCAGGGGGATTCAGGAACTCTCTGTATTATTTTTGCAATGTCTTGTGACTCTGAAGTTATTTCAAAATAAGGTGTTAAGAGAAGAAAGAAATAAAGAAGGGAAGAAAGAAAGAGAAGGAACAGCCTCAAAGTACAGTTTAGCAATGCTGACCATCATCAGGAGGCCTGAGGGTACCCAGCCTGAGAATGTACCAGTCTGTTTCCAGTGATGGGCAGGTCTCCCTTGAACTTGGTGAAAAGCACATTCAGTCATACAAGCTACTGTCCTTCCTCTCACTCTGGATCGCTAGAGCTCTCTCAAACAGGGGAGGAGAAGATGTGGGAGCAGAGGGCCTGAGCGCTAAGGCATAGATAGGCCAGTGAGGGTTTATATCCAGTATCAACAGACTGGTGTTCTAATTTCAGGACTCACACTAAGGATGCTTGGTTATCATAAGCGCCCTGCTCTTTCTTTTCAGATGCAGACAGGTCAGGCTCTGAGTCTGCAAGGTTCAGGGGGACTTTGTATGATCATTACTGAATCAGGGTGAGGCGTCCACTTGTGACCTCTTTTGGGACACAGCCAGGAAGCCTTCCTCCCAAAGTGCATTCCCTCTCAGTTCTATAAATGGAGGGTTTTAGGCTTTTCCAGTTTTGGGTTCAATCACTCCCCATATAGCACAGTGCAATTCAATAGAACTTTCCACAGTGATGGAAGAATTCCATACCCATGTGGTCCAGGACAGTATGACTAGTCACATATGCTTACAGAGCACTTGAAATGTGACTGGTACAACTGAGGAAGGAAATTTTCAATTTAACTTAAATTTACATAGCCACACATGGCTAGCAATTACTCTATGGAACAGTACTGACACAAATTTAAAATTTTCTACACTGCTGTAAAGATCTTTGAAACATAAGGCTGGAAAAGAATTCAAAAGGTGAGGAAATGGCACTCCACTCCAGTATTCTTGCCTCGGAAATCCCGCAGACAAGGAGCCTGGCAGGCCTACAGTCCGTTGGGGTTGTAAAGAGCTGACATGACTGAGCAACTGAGCATGCATGCATAGACCAGTATCTCTACCCTTATCCTTTTTGAATAAAATATAGTAGGCTACAAGAGCCTGAATGGTAGGACAAAAACACTGAGCCCACAAATACCATGGATGACCCACTTCTACAGAAAATATGCCAGTCAGGAAAACACAGGAACTAGTTCTGATGAAAATGATAATAACAAATATTAAAATTAGCACTTACTAGATGCCAGAAATTGTGCTACATGTATAAAGTGCATTATCTTCTGTAAGTCTCCAGACATCCCGTTATTATTAGACCAACATCTAACATCCCTCAAGTACTTTCTATGTGTCTGGCAGAATCATAAAGCCTTACTTGGTTTGTCTCATTTAATCCTCCCAACCCAGTGAACTAAGGACTGATATCAGTCCATTTACAAGCTCTGTGGTTTTGCACAAGTTTATTAATTTCAGAAAAATGAACACATATAATCTAAAGATGAAAGCATAAAATACATATGTACATTTAAAAATTCTATAAACCCAAGTCCCTGTGGCCATCACCCAGGTTCATCATTTAAACACTGCATTTTGTTTCTGAAGCCCTTATGTGTCCCCCTCCAAACAGTCACTGATTTTTTTGTTAACCACTTCCTAGCTTGTGTTTTGTAGTTATGCCAGCAATGGACAGATCCTTAAACAAACATGAGTTCTTCTTCCACTTCATTCCACAAGCATCTATGATCCCATAGTCTGTTCCAGGTTCTATAGCACTTGACTTCTGAATCCCTCAGGAACCTTTAAACTGCAAGTGCTAATGAAACAAACTGTGGAAAATTCTTAAAGAGATGGGAATACCAGACCACCTAACCTGTCTCCTGGGAAGTTTGTATGCAGGTCAAGAAGCAACAGTTAGAACTTGAAATGGAACAACAGACTGATTCCAAATTGGGAAAGGAGTATGTCAAGGCTGTATATTGTCATCCTGCTTATTTACTTGTATGCAGAGTACACCATGCAAAATGCTGGGCTGGATGACGCACAAGCTGTAATCAAGATTGCCAGGAGAAATATCAATAATCTCAGATATGCAGATGACACCACCCTTACGGCAGAAAGTGAAGAGGAACTAAAAAGTCTCTTGATGAAAGTGAAAGAGGAGAATGAAAAAGTTGGCTTAAAACTCAACATTCACTAAGCAAATATCAAGGTATCTAGTCCCATCACCTCTCAGCAAATAGACGGGAATCAGTGGAAACAGTGACAGACTTTATTTTCTTGGGCTCCAAAATCACTGCAGATGGTGACTGCAGCCATGAAATTAAGACGTTTGCTCCCTGGAAGTAAAGCTATGACCAACCTAAACAGCATACTAAAAAGCAAAGACATTTCTTTGCCAACAAAGGTCCATCTAGTCAAAGCTACAGTTTTTCCAGGGGTCCTGTATAGCTGTGAGAGTTGGACCATAAAGAAAGCTGAGCACCAAAGAATTGATGCTTTGAACTGCAGTGCTTGAGAACACTCTTGAGAGTCCCTTGGACAGCAAAGAGATCAAATCAGTCAATCCTAAAGGGAATCAGTCCTGAATATTCACTGGAAGGACTGATGCTGAAGCTGAAACTCCAATACTTTGGCCACCTGATACGAAGAGCCAACTCATTACAAAAATCCTGATGCTGGGAAAGATTGAAGGCAGGAGGAGAAAAGAACAACAGAGGAAGAGATGGTTGGATGGCATCACCAACTCAATGGACATGAGTTTGAACAAGCTCTGGGAGATGGTGAAGGCCAGGGAAGCCTGGCATGCTGCAGTCCATGGGGTCGCAAAGGGTTGGACATGACTGAGCGGCTGAACAGCAATAGCAATAGACTAATGAAACTGAATTCAAGCTAGCTCAAGCAAAGGGAAAGAATTTATGTACTCTAGAAATTTGAAGGACCAAGGGCAAGTCCTTCTCTCCAATAATCTCATCAGAGATCCTAAGATTGGGTTTCGGTGGACCCTTTGAGGTTATATGTCATCTCTGAACCCATCACTGTAGCCACAGCAACGGGCTGTGTTGTTGGACAGGCTTGTGATGTGGAGGTGTGATGACGATGATACACATGTGAGGGTAGTCCTACCAGACCAACTGAACTCAAGGTGGGAAACAGGTGGTTCTCTGAAGGAAGATAAAGGTGATGGCAACAAAGGAAGAGAGGATGGAGGTGCACAGGCAAAAGCAAGAGATGGGTGTCCCACTTCTGAGCCCAGGCGGTTACTTCATTTCTGAGTCAAGAGGATTACTCTGTACACACCTCAGCTACCAATGGGTGATACAGTCTTCCCAAGACAGAAGATAGCTGAAACATAACTGCTCCTAGGAGAACCTTCTCATCCTCTTGGGAAACCGGAAGCTATCTTCAAAATTATTCTACTTCTAATGAAAAGCATCACCAAAGTGTTTATCTTTCACTTTTCATTTTTACAGACTTTGACTCTAAAAATGTATTTTATATGTTTAAATTGGATAGTACATCTACATCTCTAACTCCCTGCTTGATGACTACATATATTCTCTCTATATCAGAATGAGGTAAATGAAAAAGAAATTAGTGGGTGCTATTTCAGATATGGATGGTACAGAGATCAGCAGAAAAAGCTAGAAACAAATATAAAGCAACCCATGATTACTCATCATAAAGCTAACCACCAAACAATGAGATTTCATGGGGCTAAAATTATGAAATATTTATAGACCAGTTCATTTTGTTTGCCACTGCAAACTAGTTTTCATTTTTTACATTTCTCTCTTTGCTTCTCTTAGAAGCCATGGAAACAGCCTCCTCCTTTTTTTCTTCTATGCAAATGGATTCACCTCAGCACTTGGACCTTTTCTTGGCATATTCTCTTTGACTGTGGCCATGTCAATTGTAAAATAAACAACACAAAGGACTTGATCATGAACGCTTTCAGAAGATAATGATGTCACCGTGAATCAATGATGGCACAATCACCTTGTAGAGTTTTAAAATACACAGATCAATGACAATTTTCTACTTAAAATAATTATGTTACTCAATGAGGTTTTTGGAAAGAAAAAGAGTATGCTTCATTCTATAGACCTATTTTTCCAAAATTTGATCGCAAATTCCACTTTTGTAAACTGAATCATTGGTTAAGGGGGAGGGTAACTCAAAAAAGTTTTCAGTGAATCATGGATTATTTCTAATTTTAAAAGAAAAAAAAACTTCTGAGCTATCTTATGTAAGATACCTTATATGTCCTATTTCTTAACTTTCTGCGTGTGTAGATCTGGAAACTCAGATGTATAGTGAGAAAGAACTTGTCTAATGTACACTTAGAGTGAGTTTCTTCTGTGATTTGTACATATGCATGTACAAATATCCGTGAGTGTGTATATGTATATCTATGTGTGTGTGCTAAGTTGCTTCAGTCGTGTCCAGCTCTTTGCAACCCTATGGATTATAGCCCTCCAGGCTCCTCTGTCCATGGAATTTTGTAGGCAAGAGAACCGAAGTGCGTTGCCATTTCCTCCTTCAGGGCATCTTCTGATCCAGGGCTTTTTGAATGAAAAAGATAACGGCTTAAAGCAGTGCCTTGCAACTGAGGGAAATTTTGTCCTCCAGGAGATATTTGGCAATGTCTAGAGATACTTTTACTGTCATAACTTGGGGGAGGTATAGTTGGCCTCCTGTTGGCAGAGGCTAGGGATGCTGGTAAACACTCTACAACACACAGGACAGCCCCCGCAGCAAATGAGCCAGTTCCAAATGTCAGTAATGCCAGGGTTGAGAAACCCTGCTTTAAATGAACCTGATACTGCAGGTAGCGACTCCCACAAAGATAACAGACCCTGTTCTTCGGCTTATTTTGCTGGCACTGTGTCCAAGTGTCACAGGAACCCTGTATCTGAGAAGCCGTCTAACCCACTTTTGTATTTATCCTCTGTTTCTTCCTTCCTCTGAAAATGAACTTCTCCTTTCTAAGGTCAACTCTCCACCAAGTCTTGAAAGCCCCTTAGGACTAAATTCAGCTGCCCAGGATTGGCGCAGTACTATTCTGAATTTCAGTTGATTTCTTATCTCAAATCTATATTATTCCCCTTGGGGCCATGTAGACATTTTCCTGCCACAATCCACTCTTGGCTTTGGAGCCGAACTCCCCATATTCAGCTCCCAGATTTGTCCCATTAATGCTTTGTGATTCAGGGAAATTCACTCCTTTTTGGCTGCAGCCTCCCATTTATAGAACGTGGGGCATTTGAGGGCTGGGGGTTGGTCTTTTTTTGACTAACATTCCTAGTGACTAGAGAGTGCCTGAAATATGGTTGGTGTTCAATAATATTTGCTTGATGAAAGAAATGAGTGCGGGTGGTTGTGAAGTTTGAAGTAAATTGTGAATGTGAAGACAACATAGTGTCTGGCACAAAATAATCTCTCAATCAATATTAGTGAATATATATATATATATATGTTTACTTTTTACATCTGGGAACATAGTTTCTAGGCACAATGCAACATGTTAGAACTCATCCTCCTGATTAATAGAGCATCTCCACATTTTCTGACAGCAATAGTACATGTCGTAAACATTGCTGGTTGTCCAGTTAGTCTCTATTCCTCTTATTTTTATTCCCAATAGAAGCCACATTCTGGTCAAGTATTCACCACTGTATATGTCTCCTGACTTAGGGGAATGCAATCCAAGATGAGGCTCTGGGGCTGAATCAGAGTCAATCACAAGTCATCTGTCCCCGTGCCCCATGCCCCCATGCTCCAGGATTCTGATGTCTTACAAGTAAGATTAATCCAATCTGAATGAAGGAAAGATTTACATTTCATGCTTGGAGGTGTGGCTTTTCCCTATCATCCGATGGTTGAGAATAAAGCAGCAGGCACCTCCATTCGCCACTGACAGCCTTGTGGCAATCACAAGGTACTCCAGAATCAGGGTTAAATCTTTCCCTAATGGCTCCATGTGTGAAGAATCCGCCTGCAGTGCAGGAGACACAGGAAATGTGGGTTCCATCCCTGGGTTGGAGAGATCCCCTGGAGGAGGAAATGCCAACCCACTCTAGTATCTTGCCTGACCTGAAAAAATCCCAGGGATAGCAAAGCCTGGTGGGCTACAATCCAAAGGGTCGAAAAGAGTCGGACACGACCGAGTGACTACGCATGACACAGCATGAGGAAGACAAGAGCAGAGAGATGTGGACAGTCAGGGGTGTGATAGTGACAGCATCTGTGAACGGCTGATACTTTCACCCCTTCCTGTTATGTCCTATGACATATTTCCTTACTGTTTCAGTCATTTAAGATGGTCTTCTTTGTGCCGTTTCACCAGAAGCATCCTATTTAATGGGCTACAAAATTATTTAGGAGGTAATACTAAAAGTGTCTTCTTCAAATAATAACACAGTTGATAGCCAATGATTACACATCACTGTGTGCCAAACCGTGTACCAATATCTTTAACTATCCTCCTTCTTTACTTTTCTTAGCAACCTTATGAGATGGAGACTATTATTAACCTCATTTTTCTGATGAGGAAATCTATGTCCAGTTCAGTTCAGTTCAGTCAGTCCATCGTGTCCAACTCTTTGCGACCCCATGAACTGCAGCACGCCAGGCCTCCTTGTCCATCACCAACTTCCAGAGTCCACCCAAACCCATGTCCATTGAGTCGGTGATGCCATCCAACCATCTCATCCTCTGTCATCCCCTTCTCCTCCTGCCCTCAATCTTTCCCAGCATCAGGGTCTTTTCAAATGAATCAGCTCTTTGCATCAAGTGGCCAAAGTATTGGAGTTTCAGCCTCAAAATCAGTCCTACCAATGAACACCCAGGACTGATCTCCTTTAGGATGGACTGGTTGGATCTCCTTACAGTCCAAGGGACTCTCAAGAATCTTCTACAACATCACAGTTCAAAAGCATCAATTCTTTGGCACTCAGCTTTCTTTATAGTCCAACTCTCACGTCAATACATGACTACTGGAAAAACCATAGCCTTGACTAGACGGACCTTTGTTGACAATGTCTCTACTTTTTAATATGCTGTCTAGGTTGGTTATAACTTTCCTTCCAAGGAGTAAGCATCTTTTATTTCCTGGCTGAAGATGATGGAATCAGGATTGCCAGAAGAAATATTAACAACCTCAGATACGCAGATGACACCACCCTTATGGCAGAAAGTGAAGAGGAACTAAAGAACCTCTTGATGAAAGTGAAAGAGTGACAATGTCTCTACTTTTTAATATGCTGTCTAGGTTGGTCATAACTTTCCTTCCAAGGAGTAAGCGTCTTTTAATTTCATGGCTGCAGTCACCATCTGCAGTGATTTTGGAGCCCCCAAAAAATAAAGTCTGACACTGTTTCCACTGTTTCCCCATCTATTTCCCATGACGTGATGGGACCAGATGCCATGATCTTCGTTTTCTGAATGTTGAATTTTAAGCCAGCTTTTTCACTCTCCTCTTTCACTTTCATCAGGAGGCTTTTAGTTCCTCTTCACTTTCTGCCATAAGGGTGGTGTCATCTGCATATCTGAGGTTATTGATATTTCTCCCGGCAATCTTGATTCCACTTGTGCTTCTTCTAGCTCAGCGTTTCTCATGATGTACTCTGCATAGAAGTTAAATAAGCAGGGTGACAATATACAGCCTTGACATACTCCTTTTCCTATTTGGAACCAGTCTGTTGTTCCATGTCCAGTTCTAACTGTTGCTTCCTGACCTGCATACAGGTTTCTCAAAAGGCAGGTCATATGTCAAAGTGACACATACATACAACACTCCAAACTGGACCAGTGGGAGAACTGAGATTTAAACACAGGCAGTCTGGCTCTGGAGTCAAAATTATACTTAGCCATAAAATCTAACCATTAAACTATATAGTATTTACTGCTCTGAAGTTTCACAATGAGAAGAAAGAAAAAAATCGTCCCTTTTGAAAATGATTTGTTCAATCATTCATCAAATATTTATAGGACCCTTATGTGTCAGCTGCTGTGCCAGGTGCTGGAGACACAATAGTGAATACCTTCTTGTCTAGTAGGAAAACAGACAAATAAACAGCATTCACCGTGCTGAGTGACAAGCACTTTCACAAGGGAAAACACACTGTCGCTGCGTAGGAGCATCTAGACATGGTGCCAGTGTATAATGAATAGATGGCCAGATGAAGAGGAAAGTCCAAAAGGAAGCTGAGAAAGCATGATAAGGGATGGTCCCAGGGAGGAGAGCTTTATGAGGAAAGGAGGACTGATGTCAGAGACTGCAGAGCAGTCAACTCAGAAAATAAGCACGCAGTGTTCAATGGATTTAAAAACAAGCTTTTTGATGTCCTCATTAGAGCAGTGTCAGTGGAGCAAGTCGGGGTGTGTAGAAGCAACCTGTGGGTAAGCCACCAAACTCTTTGTGGGGATTACTTACATTCAGAAAGTCACGGTTATTAGTGATGATGGAAAGATTAAGAAATCACTGGGCAAAAGAAAGTTCAAGTGGGTTTTTAGCCCTTTTTTCTTCTTTGTGTGCATGCATGCTAAGTTGCTTCAGTTATGTCCATGGACTTTGCAATGCCATGGACTGTAGCCCACCAGGCTCCTCTGTCCAGGGGAATTTCCCAGGCAAGAACACTGGAGTGGGTTCCCACTGCCTTCTGCATTCCTCTGCTTTACTCATTCTTAACAGGATGTTCTGCAACTTGAAAAGATATCATTTGTGTGCTTATTCGTCCTCTGTCTCTCCTCCAGAATGAATACACCATGAAGGCTGAAACTTTGTCTTATTCATTCCTGCATTTTCAGAGATTGGCACAAAGTTGCCATTCAAAAAATACTGGTTGAATAAGGGGTTGAAAGAATCTGCTGAAACTATGTAAAGGAAAAAAATAAAATAGGAATAGTGAGTTGAGCTATAGAAACATGAGTCCAGACTGTTTACAAAACTACTTATAGATGAGTGTTCAAATAAAAAGGAAGTTGTGGGGATGACTATAAGACATCTCCTATGGTGAGGATGACTGTAAGACATTTCCTATGGTCAGTCACTCAGACTTATAATTTAAATGGAAATCAACAATGCCCAGAGACTGTGATATATTTCAAAAAGAATCTTCTCATCTATAAGTCTCCTATAAATTTCTTTATTTGATTTAACTGTGCTGGCTCTTCACTGCTGAGTGGCCTTTTCTCTAGCTGTGGCAAGCAGGGGTGACCCTCTAGTGGCTGTGCAGTGGCTTCTCATTGTGGGGGCTTCTCTTGTTGAGCGTGGGCTCTAGGGCGTGTCGGCTTCAGTATTGCTTCATGCAGCCTCAGTAGTTGTGGTTCCCATCTCTAGAGCACAGGCTCAGTAGTTGTGATGCAGGAGTTCAAACCCACGTTTACTGCACAGGCAGGCAGATTCTTCACCACTGAGCCACCAGGGAAGTCCCTCCTATAGACTTTAATGGGGAAGTTTTATCACCGATTAGATCCTAGACTGCAAAGTAATCAGCCTAGGGGGAAAAAAAGAAGTGTGTTTGTTTGTAAGTATGGGTACATATATTTCTTTTTTCATGATTTTAATCAAGTAAGGGAGAGAAAGTTATCTAATTTTGAAGCTTGCATATCAGAATCTTGCATTTTTATTGAAGGCAATATCATATATAATATGCAACATCTACACCAAAGACCTGTTTGGCTATACTGTAGGAAGAAAGACCTACTTTCTACCGAATCATTTTTAGGGGAAACAAACACTGAAATGGCAACAACCCCCTCCTCGACAAAATACATTCCTTTGCCTAATTTGCTTCTATCTCTACTTTAACTTTCTTTGTTAGCAGTTTTAGCAGAAATTAAACATACAATAATTTTAAATGAAATATTTCATAATTTTTACCAAGCTTATTCTGCTAGTGGCACAGTATGGTAGATATACATTCAATTTAGGTATTGATTTCTGGTCTCCAAACCCTGTGATTATAGTGGTAAGGATGGAATGCAGAGACAGGGAATAAAGAGGGTTTTTCAAATGTTATGGACATCATTCTTCATGATTGCGGAGGAAATTAAGAAGAAGAGTTCCATTTAAAATATATTAATGGTATAAGTAGAAAGCAAAACTCATAAAGTCAGAATGATTTGGGGAAATTCATTTGCCCTTGAACAGATTTTACGAGTATAAGTGGAAATTTTTGGTAATATTCCAGATTGTCCTGGCTGGCTAATTTGTTTAGGGTAAGCTTAAATTGCAGAAATAAATATATCCTCAAATCTCAATGGCTTTTAATCAGAAAAGCCTATTTCTAATTCTCATTAAACATCGATCTCAGAGTAGATTTTAGAGAATTCTACCTCCAGGAAGGCAAAGTAGGTCCCTAATCGCCCACTCTTCTGGCAGATAATAAGGTTGATGTCTAAACAAGATACATAAAAAAGCAACTACCTGGAGAGTAAGCAAAAGCAGGCAGATTTCAGTAGGGAGTCAAAATGAGGAAGAAGGATCATCAGAGCACAAGTTTCCCTTTTTAAGGCTTCATCTGACATCAGGCTGCAGTCACAGCATGGGTGGCCTAAAATTCCACTAGAAAATTTGCTGTCTTTCTGGCCTGAAAATCCAAAGATTCTAGTGCTGGAAAGTGAAGAGGGAATCTCAGAAGAGAGAGAGCCAGTGTACAGGAGACTCAAATTCTGGGCATACACTTTGCCCAAGTCTCTGAGGTCTGAACAGTGCATGCAGGGAGCAGACTTGAAATAGTCTGGAAAAAGGCTAAGAGAAGAAAATTGAAATCTGAGCTACTGTCTTTCATAGGCAAGAGAGTTCAGAGTCTTAGTCTGTCCAAGTTCATTGCCTGCCAAAGCAAAACCATCAACAGTCTTAGTAAGAATATTAGAGGATCAAAAACTTCCACAACATAACCAGATGAAGACAGGAAAGGGAAACAGATGATCAAAAGGCATAGGGGAAACAGAAAAAAAATACTAAAATGCTATAACTAAATGAAATCATATAGATAACTACATTAAATATTAATAGATAATAGTCCCTTCAAATGGCAGAGATGATCACATCTGGTTCTGGCTCATCCTTCTATGACCTAAGCTAGAGGAAGAACTTTTTAAAACATAGCTTCTATGTTGGTAGATGGAAAGGAGCAATGAGAAAAGTACATGATGACTCAGAGATTCTGCTCAGATATAACAGACGTCTTTTCACTAACATTTTAATGGCAAAGTCAAGCCATAGCACCAAATTTGGCTTCAGTGGGGCAGGAAATTGTAATTCACTCACAGGGGGGGGAAGCTAATATTTTAAAATAAATAATAAAGTCTACTCATGCAGAACCTGTTTACTCTTACAGAGGAGCATCTTAGGGTCAATGACTCCTACCTAATGAGAATGTTCTTAGAGAATATAAAATCTCTTGATAAATCTAGCATTACCTATGTGACCACAGATACCTCAGTGGCCAATTTACCCACTTGATCTATACCCCTTTCTCAGAGATTCTTTCCTTTGCTAAGTGGACCACACAAAACCACTTCTGTGTCCACAGCTAATTTGAGAGCATGTGGATACTTGGCCGATGATGGGGCATTCAGATTTTCAAATCTGGTCTGTCTTGTTAGGTACATGAACTGTGAGAACAAGGCCAGGGCTGAAACTGCAGGTGTCTGGCCCTTGTAAAGGTGGAGAGAGAAAGTCCAACAGCAGAGAGAAGCTCTGTATTCTTGATGTAACCTTCCTCACATTTGCTAATTTCTATAGCCTAAGTTCCTTTTCAATTCAAGTAGGTGGCTCAGTGGTAAAGGATCCACCTGCTAAGCAGGAGATGTGGGTTCAATCCCTGGGTCAGGAAGGTTTCCTGGAGAAAGAAATGGCAACCCACTTCAATATCCTTGCCTGGGACATGCCATGGACAGAGGAGCCTGGCAGGGTGCTGTCCATGGGGTGGCAAAGAGTCAGACACCACCTAGCAACTGAGCACACACACATAGCTTAAGCTAGTTTGAGGGGATTTGCATCACTCCAAGGACACCATTTACCTGATAGTCTACAAAAATGATTTAGAGATTCATTTAGACTAAAATGTGAATGTTATCCCTGAAGCTGTATAATGCTGTGGACCTAGTTTTCATTCCAACAGCAAGAGTCTTTCCTTCTCATGGAAGATACATAGAGGGAGAGTTGGAGACATCATTCTGGCAATAACAACAGTGATTTTGCTGAGATACTGAAACAAAAGAAGCCTCCAGTTTGTGCTTGAACTGTACAGCCCCATATTTGGAAGAGGTTAGTTAGTGGGCTTCCTTGGTAGCTCAGACAGTCAAGAATCTGTCTGCAATGCAGGAGACTGCGGTTTAATAGCGAGAATACAGAAATACTATGGATGAAGACTGAAGTGTGAACTTTGACTAATTATAGACAGAAAGAAGTTTTGCAATTTTGGTATAAAATTTGTAAGAGTTGATTCTCATGTAGACATATGGCATTTACAGTTATTTGATAATGAGTTTTTCTTTTCAAACATCCTCGGTCTCCTACACTGCAGGTAGATTCTTTACCAGCTGAACCACAAGGGAAGCCCAAGAATACTGGAATAGTAACCTATCCTGTCTCCAGCAGATCTTCCTGACCCAGGAATTAAACCAGGGTTTCCTGCATTGCAGGTGGACTCTTTACCAACTGAGCTATCAAGGAAGCCCTTTCCAAACGTGAAAGAGTATAATCCGGTACATGCTTTATGTATACAGGTACCTTTCATTGACTAATTTATCTTCATGTCTTATTCCTGGTAGGGAATTACATATCACATAGTCTTAGTTCCTTGATTTACCTTCAAAACATGCATAAGCATATCTCTATTAATTTCATTTTGCAGACTTTTCTTTTTATACAGTGAAATATCTAAATATAAGCTTGAAGTCACATATATTTTGGGAATTTTTGCCTTCTTCTGCCACATAATTTAGAACTGTGCCATATAATCTTATCTCATACAATTCAAAACAGTAGTACAAGATGTATAGACAAAGGCTCTCCTGCTGTTTTAAACACCATTTAGCAAGGTTTATAGCTGAAGGGTTTGTAGATCTAACTATTACTTATTATGGTGAGTATATGAATATGTTTATAAGCCAAAAGATGCTTCTATAGCCAGGCACAGCATGAAACTTTCAAAAGCTAGTTCTAAGCCCCTTTCTTTTAATTCTGTTCTAGTATTTTGCAGAAGCATTAGAGTACAGTAAATTCCAATTACTTAGATTCACAGAGAGAAATGTACACCAAACAAAGTACCCCAATCATTCCTAGTTGGCTTTGGTTTTCACTTTAATACTTAGAATGTGTTGTGATATTAAAAATTCTTTTTACATTATCAAGTATTCTCTGTTCACTTACTTTCATATCTTATGCCAGTGAGGACTAGATAAACTGTTTCAGATGTGAACATTTTTTTTTAAGATCATGTCATCATCACCTGAATTCTGCTTAGAAATAAAAAAAGACACTGACAACACTTCTTGGCATGTCCTTTTTCATGATGTGTTAGCCTGCTATCTTGGACTATCTGTTGAAAATTATAGCACAGGACAACAAAGTAGATCAGTTGATAAATGAGCTTGACCAACTTTTAAAGTTAAAAGCACCATATCAATGTAAAGTGTTGCTATTTCCAATAATTAAAAAGACCAGAATCACCAGCTAAGGCTAAATTCAATCTGTTACCCAGTGGAACAGATTGCAAAAATATTCCCTCATAGCTCTTTTGAACTCTGAAGCTTCTGTTTGGAAACAGCTTTGCACATAAAAGGAAATTGTTTGTGAATGCTAGCTAATTTGGTTTTCCCTGATGGTTCTAGAACTGGTTTGAATGTCTTTGGTGTACCCTCTGATAAGCTTCATTCAGTAATCAGAGTCCTATGTACCGGACAGACCTGAATGGATTTGCTTAATCGATAATGTGCTCCACTGATGGCGGGGAGAGGTGCTGAAAGTCCACTATCAAACACCTAATCCTCTGGTCTCTTTCAGAAAAGTATTTCTTCCTCTCAAAAACCACAGCTGGTCTTCTTAAAATCTTGTCTAATTTCACTTAAGATGCTGACCTTTTTCCCTTTTGCCAGGTAGAAAAGTCAAAGTGAAAGTCAGTCACTTGTGTCCGACTCTTTGCGACCCCATGGACTATAACAGTCCATGGAATTCTCTAGGCCAGAATACTAGACTGCTTTTCCCTTCTCCAGGGGATCTTCCCAATTTAGGGATCAAACCTAGGTTCCTGCATTGTAGGCAGATTCTTTACCAGCTGAGCCACAAGGGAAGTCCAATAATACTGCAGTGAGTAGCCTATCTCTTCACCAGCAGATCTTCCTGACGCAGGAATTGAACCGGGGTCTCCTGCATTGGAGATGGATTGCTTACCAACTGAGCTATCAGGAAAGCTTGCCAGGTAAGCCTCATACTAAGAGGACTTGATGGTCTCCATGTTCTTTGAGGCCTAGTTGCCTTCTGTCTA
This sequence comes from Aepyceros melampus, assembly GCA_006408695.1. Classification (NCBI taxonomy): domain Eukaryota; kingdom Metazoa; phylum Chordata; class Mammalia; order Artiodactyla; family Bovidae; genus Aepyceros; species Aepyceros melampus. The sequence continues at coordinate 78,502 of SJXQ01000739.1, read as the reverse complement.
CAGTGTTGTGAATTATCTTCACTAAAGGAGTTCCACAGTTCAAGTCAGGCAAGAATTACAATTAGTGATGGGCAAAATTCATTTTGCATTTATTATTTAGCATTTAGTATCTCTCAAAAGCTTGGGAAGGACTGTGAAATAGCCATGTAATTATTTCTATGTCATCTAGCCTTGTGGGTATGCTGAACACAAATCACTCCACTCAGAACCAGTCTTTTAACCTTTTAACCTTAAATTACACCATGATGGCATTTACTTGAGGAGAAGGAGTTGGGGAGGGCACTGAATTCTGACTCTGTCACAGATTCACTGGCGTGACCTTGGGCAAGACACTTCTCTCTCTTAGGCTCAGTTTTCTTGTTTGTAAAATGAGGGTCATGTGGCTTTTATGAAGAATAAATGAGATCCTATTTGAAGTGTTGAAGAATATGTAGGAAGGGCTTAATATCCTATGGTGTATTAGGCAGGGTCTCCAGAGAAATAGAGCCAGTAAAATGTATGTATATATTGTATCTCAAAGTATGTACATATTGCATGTGTATGTTGATCATGAGATTGATTTTAAGGAATTGGCTTACATGTTTGCAGAAGCTAGCAAATCCAAAAGTCTATAGAGTAGTATGTGCTCAGTTGTGTTCAACTCTTTGCAACCCCAGGAACTGTAGCCTGGCAGGCTCCTCTGTCCATGGGATTTTCCAGCAAGAATACTGGTGTGGGTTCCTTCTCCAGGGGTAGGGTAGAATAGCAGGCTAGAGATGCAGAGAAATGTTACAGGTACAGTACAAGGCAGTCTGCTGGCAGAATTTCTCCTCCCTGGAGGAGGTCAGTCTTTCTCTATTGAGGCCTTTAAATGTTTAGATGAGACTCCTCCACTTTGTGAATAATCTGCTTTACTCAAGGTCCATTGATTTAAATATTAATCTCATCAAACATACCTTCACATCTAGAATAATGTTTGACCAAATAATTTGGGCACCAGGCTTAGCCAAGTTTACAAATAGAATAAGCCACCACACACAACAATGAGAATATGGTGCCTTGGGGATGCCACTATGGCAAGTACTTTAAACGTATTAACTTAGCTTTTCCTTCAACACAATCTTTTGAGGTAGGTACTGTTATTATGTCTTCCCTGGTGGCTCAGAGGATAAAGCATCTGCCTGTAATGTAGGAGACCTGGGTTCGATCCCTGGGTTGGGAAGATCCCCTGGAGAAGGAAATGGCAATCCACTCCAGTATTCTTGCCTGGAGAATGCCATGGACAGAGGAACCTGGCAGGCTACAGTCCACAGGGTCGCAAAGAGTCGGGCACGACTGAGCGACTTCACTTTCTTTCTTTCTTTCACTGTTATTATGTCTATTTTACAAATGAGAATACTTGAACACAGAGAGGCTGTACAACCTGCCAAAGGTCAAAAAGCCAGGAAACCGAGCTCTTAATGACTATCAGTCACCTGGGAACAGAGCCACATGGCTGTGGCACCTGCCATACCTAGCACAAGGCTATGTGAATATTTGTTCAATGGATATCCAAATGGCTCACTCATCTAACCTCGTGGATAGCTTTAGGCAATCAGATATTTTCTCTGAATTGATTGAAAGTGAAAATGAAAGTCGCTCAGTCATGTTTGACTCTGTGACCCCATGGACTATCCAGTCCATGGAATTCTCTAGGCCAGAATACTGGAGTGGGTAGCCTTTTCCTTCTCTAGGGGATCTTCCCAACCCAGGGATCGAACCCAGGTTTCCCACATGGCAGGCAGATTCTTTACCAACTGAGCTATGAGAGAAGCCCCTGAAGTGATAGCTATATTGCCTTTGGTTTTCTCTTGTGGATGAAACCTCAAAATGATATATTCTTTCATGTCTGAGATAAATTCCAGCAATTAGTGACAATGTGCTGATTTAATGAATTTAAATATGCATAGTAAGTGAACTCATACATACATATAGACTTTTAAGGAGACCATACACATTTTCAGGTTGACTTGCATATGCCAAGGGAAGGGCCCGGGTAGGGAGAAAATCTGGAATTACTGAAAAATATTTACCCATCAGTATAAAATTTTTGCTCAAGCACTCCTAATATATGTATATTTATTTATAAATTACATCACATGCTATTGTATTGATGGATAAAGACATTATAATCACCACAAAGAATGAACTTTAAAAGAATGATATAAGAAACAACTGTTAATGAAATTCTATCTTCTTTTTTCTCTTCTCACAACTCATTGGCTCACTATTTTGTTTTCAACTGACTGAAGAATCTCAAGTAATTAGAAATTTATCCATTTATACAACTTAGTAAGTAATGAGTTGGCTCTCCCCACCAACTTCATGTATCCAATGAGATAACAGGGTTCAGCAGAATAGAGCAGAGAGGATTAGATAGGTGCTATGAGGACACCTTTGACACTGTGTGGTGCTTGTTTTTGTGACAAGAGATGCACTATTGCATAGATGTTAAGAGTATAGACTCGAGAGGCAGGCGCTTGAGTGCAATCTCAGTTCAACCAAGCTCTGACGGAAATTATGGAATTGTTTTGTGGAGTAAAGTAATTAAAAAAATAGAAAAAGTAACATCATGGTTTGTAGCAAGCACTATATAAATGTTACTGGGCTTGATCACAAAGGCCCAATAAGCATTAACTATAAAAACCAATATAATGACATATGCTGAGGTCATTAGCCTTCCACCCCTATTACTTTGTTCACCTAAAACACCATACAATAAATGTTTCGAATGATGACTTTGAAATACCACCCCAGGATTACGTTGTCTGTGCACCCATCACAATTTTTTTTTTACCATATCTGAGTACACCTGTTATATTATTTACTTAGTATTTGTCTTTAAATATAGTTGGGCCTAAAACCTAGGACTACTTCATTATTTTTGAGAGCAGTAAAATCACATTTTGTGATCAGTTCAGTTCAGTTCAGTCACTCAGTCGTGTCCAACTCTTTGCAACCCCATGAATCGCAGCACGCCAGGCCTCCCTGTCCATCACTAACTCCCAGAGTTCACTGAAACTCATGTCCATCAAGTCGGTGATGCCATCCAGCCATCTCATCCTCTGTCGCCCCCTTCTCCGCCTGCCCCCAATCCCTCCCAGCATCAGAGTCTTTTCCAATGAGTCAACTCTTTGCATGAGGTGGCCAAAGTATTGGAGTTTCAGTCTCAGCATCATTCCTTCCAAAGAAATCCCAGGGTTGATCTCCTTTAGAATGGACTGGTTGGATCTCCTTGCAGTCCAAGGGATTCTCAAGAGTCTTCTCCAATACCACGGTTCAAAAGCATCAATTCTTTGGCACTCAGCTTTCTTCACAGTCCAACTCTCACATCCATACATGGCCACAGGAAAAACCATAGCCTTGATTAGACAAACCTTTGTTGGCAAAGTAATGTTTTTGCTTATTAATATGCTATCTAGGTTGGTCATAACTTTCCTTCCAAGGAGTAAGTGTCTTTTAATTTCATGGCTGCAGTCACCATCTGCAGTGATTTTGGAGCCCCCCCCAAAATAAAGTCTGACACTGTTTCCACGGTTTCTCCATCTATTTCCCATGAAGTGATGGGACCAGATGCCATGATCTTCATTTTCTGAATGTTGAGCTTCAAGCCAACTTTTTCACTCTCCTCTTTCACTTTCATCAGGAGGCTTTTAGTTCCTCTTCACTTTCTGCCATAAGGGTGGTATCATCTGCATATCTGAGGTTATTGATATTTCTCCTGGCAATCTTGATTCCACTTGTGCTTCTTCCAGCTCAGCATTTCTCATGATGTACTCTGCATAGAAGTTAAATAAGCAGGGTGACAATATACAGCCTTGACATACTCCTTTTCCTATTTGGAACCAGTCTGTTGTTCCATGTCCAGTTCTAACTGTTGCTTCCTGACCTGCATACAGATTTCTCAAGAGGCAGGTCAGATGGTCTGGTATTCCCATCTCTTTCAGAATTTTCCACAGTTTATTGTGATCCACACAGTCAAAGGCTTTGGCATAGTCAATAAAGCAGAAATAGATGTTTTTCTGGAATTCTCTTGCTTTTTCCATGATCCAGTGGATGTTGGCAATTTGATCTCTGGTTCCTCTGCATTTTTTAAAACCAGCTTGAATATCTGGAAGTTCATGGTTCATGTATTGCTGAGGCCTGAAGTAATTTTGATCATTACTTTACTAGTATGTGAGATGAGTGCAATTGTGCGGTAGTTTGAGCATTCTTTGGCATTGCCTTTCTTTGGGACTGGAATGAAAACTGACCTTTTCCAGTCCTGTGGCCACTGCTGAGTTTTCCAAATTTGCTGACATATTGAGTGCAACACTTTAACAGCATCATATTTCAGGATTTAAAATAGTTCAACTTGAATTCCATCACCTCCACTAGCTTTGTTCGTAGTGATGCTTCCTAAGGCCCACTTGACTTCACATTCCAGGATGTCTGGCTCTAGATGAGTGATCACACCATCATGATTATCTGGGTCATGAAGATCTTTTTTGTACAGTTCCTCTGTATATTCTTGCCACCTCTTCTTAATATCTTCTGCTTCTGTTAGGTCCATACCATTTCTGTCCTTTATCGAGCTCATCTTTGCATGAAATGTCCCTTGGTATCTCTAATTTTCTTGAAGAGATCTCTAGTCTTTCCCATTATGTTCTTTTCCTCTATTTCTTTGCATTGATTGCTGGGAAGACTTTCTTATTTCTCCTTGTTATTCTTTGGAACTCTGCATTCAGATGCTTATATCTTTCCTTGTCTCCTTTGCTTTTCGCTTCTCTTCTTTTCACAGCTATTTGGAAGGCCTCCTCAGACAGCCATTTTACTTTTTTGCATTTCTCTTCCATGGGGATGGTCTTGATCCCTCTTTCCTGTACAATATTACGAACCTCCATTCATAGTTCATCAGGCACTCTATCTATCAGATCTAGGCCCTTAAATCTATTTCTGACCTCCACTGTATAATAATAAGGGATTTGACTTAGGTCTCAGCTCCTGGTCTTGTTTTTGCTGACTGTATAGGGCTTCTCCATCTTTGGCTGCAAAGAATATAATCAATCTGACTTTGGTGTTGATCATCTGATGATGCCATGTGTGGAGTCTTCTCTTGTGTTGTTGGAAGAAGGTGTTTGCTATGACTAGTGCATTCTCTTGGCAAAACTCTATTAGCCTTTGCCCTGCTTCATTCCTTATTCCAAGGCCAAATTTGCCTGTTACCCCAGGTGTTTCTTGACTTCCTACTTTTGCATTCCAGTCCCCTATAATGAAAAGGACATTTTGGGGGGTGTTAGTTCTAAAAGGTCCTGTAGGTCTTCATAGAACTGTTCAACTTCAGATTCTTCAGCATTACTGGTTGGGGCATAGACTTGGATTACCGTGATATTGAATGGTTTGCCTTGGAAATGAATAGAGATCATTCTGCCATTTTTGAGATTGCATCCAAATACTGTATTTTGGACTCTTTTGTTGACTATGATGGTTACTTCATTTCCTCTAAGGGATTCCTGCCCACAGTAGTAGATATAACGGTCATCTAAGTTAAATTCACCCATCCATTCCATTTTAGTTCACTGATTCCTAGAACGTTGACGTTCACTCTTGCTATCTCCTGTTTGACCACTTCCAATTTGCCTTGATTCACGGACCTAACTTTCCAGGTTCCTATGCAATATTGTTCTTTACAGCATCGGGCTTTGCTTCTATCACCAGTCAATCCACAGCTGGGTATTGTTTTTGCTTTGGGTCCATCCCTTCATTCTTTCTGGAGTTATTTGTCCACTCATCTCTAGTAGCATATTGGGCAACTACCGACCTGGGGAGTTCCTCTTTCAGTATCCTACCATTTTGCTTTTTCATACTGTTCATGGGGTTTTCAAGGCAAGAACATGACAATACCCACACAATCATTAAACCATTCTCCTTACCATAAGAAATACTGTGTTACACAATTCTTAAGTTATGACTGCTTCAGTTGTATTAACTCTACTTAATGAGATCGAAGAATAAAAGAACATATGGTAGATATTAAATCAGGTTTCCTTCAAAACATCCTAGTTCTTTAGAAGTTTAGCAAATAGAGATTCTAATCTTTTTATTTTTTGAGTACTTGATTGTCACTTTCTTTTGGATGAGAAGAATTTCAGTTTCTTTCATTCTTCTTCTTTGGTTCACCTCATAATGATTAGATTTTCTTTTAAATAAATAAGACCCATAAAAACTTTGATCACTGTTATCATGGGCATTATAAAAGTACCAAGCTAAATTAACAAGACTTCCCCATGCATGCACACAAGATACAGAGTGAAAAAAGAGCCAAGCCTATTAAAAAATAATTCAGCAATAGTGAAATCAAACCTATCACTATCAAAAATGTGGAGTTTCTACCTTGAAGCTGACCATAAATAATGTCCTAGGCAAACACATGTTACAGTGAATCAGACCCTTTGTTCTTCCTGCAGTTCGTCATCATTTTTCACTCCAGAAATAGACTCTTATCTAAATCAGAATGACAGCAGATTTCTTTGAAACACTTTGAACCCAACCGCTAACATGTTGAAAACTATAAGATAATTGGATGCTTTCAGTTCAAAATAGAAAATATATTTGTTGCTTGAAAATAATATAAATGCTTGAGCAAATTAAAAGTCATTTCCTTAATCTACAGTTAAGGGTCCCAATTTGAGTCCTCAACTCTGTCATTATTACCATAACTACTAGGAAACAAATCATTTGAGCAGATGCATGCTTTCAGCTGGTCTGGCTCTCAATCTACATGACAAGATGGAACGTGATCTCTTTTAAGAAAATGTGGAACTAATGGGGCATTCTTTAATGAAACACATTGACATAGGTCAGGATTTCTCAGTCTTGGCACTACTGATATTTGGGGCTGGGGAAGTCTTTGTTGTGAGGACTGTCTGTGCATTACGGGATGTTTAACAGCATCCATGGTCTCTATCCACTAGCTGCAAGTAGCACCTTCCCCAGTTGGGACAATCAAAAATGTCTCCAGACACTGACAACATACCCTAGGGCAGGGGTCCCCAATCTCTGGGATTTAATACTTGATTATCTGAGGTGGAGCTGATGTAAAAATAATAGAAATAAAGTACACAATAAATGTAATATGCTTGAATCATCCTCAAACCATCCCTACCCATTCCATGGAAAAACTGTCTTCTACGGAAATCATCCCTGGTGTCAAAAAGGTTGGGGACTGCTGTGCTAGGGCAATCCTTCCCCCTACAAAGTTAAAACCACTAACAGGTCAACAAGAAGGCTTTGCTATTGCTCTTTTGAATGTCAATGCTGTGTTTGTGGGGAGAAGTTGATTTCTTTACATGAGATTTGTGTGTGGGGGGTGGGGGTGGGGGCTGTATTATAAGATTTAAACTATAAATTTCAGAAGTAATTGAGAAGATTGAACATTTATTACTCAAATCCATATAAATTCAATAATAAATAATGGTTCTCTAAAACTATGAGAAGTCTTTTTCAAAGTCATTAGTTCTAATCATAAATGAATTTAGCAGCATTTCTTTAAATTTTGCACCTTTGTAATGAACTCTGATAAATTCATGGAACTGCATGTTAAATAAAGAGATAGAAAGGTCTAATTTGCTGCTTCATTAAGCTAGCTTATTTCAAGACATTCCGCATATTGCTTTGAATTTCATATTTCTGAGCGGTGGAGACAATAGTTGTATCCATCTTTAATGTAGTGTGGAAGACAATTAGGAGCTCAAATGGATTAAATTCATTTCATCAGAGATACACACAGTGATTATTATTTTATTGCCAAGTACTGTCAGCATTACATTTCTTCAACAGCTACTGTGGTACCTGACTCGCATGCTTAAATTTGCATTAAACACTCTATGGTAACAACAGTAATTTGGGCCGTGTTTTCTTTCATAGCATTATTTTATTCTTCACTCTGTGTATTCACCCAACATTAGTTATAAGAGGATAAAGTTTCACATGCGCTTGATATACTAGAAACAGCGGCAGCACTGAGCAACCAGCACAGCACTGGGCTCAGAGACATGCGCTCCAGTCCCAAGGCTGCCCCTTTCAATACACGTGACCTTAGGAAGGTCACTTCACCTAAACCAGAACTAAAAAAAAGATAATTTTCTTTCATTGTTTTAAATATTCTTTGTTATATTTTTCAAATTCTGAAAGTATTGCCTTTTGAAGAAATTATATAACAAAACAATTATTCATCCCTCCATCTCTTTGACCACCCATAGGCCATCTCTCTGAAATAACTAAGATTAATCATTTCCTATATATCCATCTGTATTTTTTACCAACCTCCTCTTAACACCTACAAGCAATTTTACCAAAATATAGTATATTTCTTTCTTTTTAAGTTAAAAAAATGGGATTATATTATACAAATTTTTCTTCAACTTGCTTTTATGAGTAATTTTAAGACACTTAATGTTGTTTAGATTTAAAATAGCTACATAAAAAATGATATACATTTGAATGGATAAACAAAAAGTTCCTAACTGTATAGCACAGGAAACTATATTCAATATCCTGCAGTTAATCATAGTGGAAAAGAATATGAAAAAGAATGTATATATATGTATAACTGAGTCATTCTGTTGTACATCAGTAATTAATACAACATTGTATTTCAACTACACTTTTATAAAAAATGAATAATATAGTTGCATAATATTTTATAGTATAGATATGAATATTTATTTAACCAGTTCCCTCCAGATAGACCCCACCTTGTTTCCAGTCCAAACTCTCATGCAATCATGCCGTACAGCCTGAGGCTATAGGTGCTTTCCTGCAACTGGAAATGGGAAAGGAGATGTCTCACCTAGACTGACCAATTTTTTTGTGATACGGTTGGCACAACTGAAAGTTGAGAGTCACAACATCTATCTTCCTTCCTTCACACATTCCTACAAGGATGGGCTGAACCAGCATATGCAAAGGACATGTTGGTTCTAGAAGCTGGAGTGCCCTCAAGAAAAATTTGCCTCAAGTCCAGCTGCAGCCTTTCAAAGGCACTTGCTTTATCTACATGATCTGATATGAAATTTCTGTACTTGCAATAGGCTCCCCACCTCTTGAGCATGTTTTTCAGTAGGTATCACCACTTTTTTAGTAGCTAATTCACTGTTACAGGGATTGGTATTCAGTTTACAAAGTGCCATAGCAAGTACCACTGCAATGTAGTGCCTGAGAGCTGGGGTAGATAGGGCTGAGCATGAAAGAGGAACAGAGAAATCGTGCACTCAGCAAATTCACTGGGTATGAAGTGAAAGTCACCCGGTAACATATTTACTAGAATGCAGGATTTGGAAACTGCTCATATGGTGAAAGAATATTCTATACATTTAACACTTTACCTGGTAGCATAATCATATTTATTCTTTTAAAATATCTCAGACTGTGCAGTGCAACATTTCTCCTGGAAATAGAAGGTCTTAAAAATACATTCATATTTATATCGCATTCTTTGCTCAAACCACACTTGTATTTGTAAAGCAGGAAGGTGTCGAAGGACAGTGATTATTTCAGACTTACAGGCTGCAAAAGTGCGCGTGACATTCTAGTTCAAGGACTTGGGTCTAGACCAGAGGTTTTTAAACTGCAGTACGTGATCCACTGAGTTAAGAAGTGGAGTTGGAGATTAAGATTGGCATTTTAAAATGAAATAGAATAGATTAGAAAATGTCAGTTATAATAATAATGATAAAATTGTTACATAAATATAAGTGTGTGTGTGTGTGCGTATCTCAGTGTTGAATGTTGTTCTTACTATAGATTGCATCAAAGACATTTACAAACCCCTGTTCTAGGGACACTTTTCCGTGAGAGCCAGGGGTAGTCACCACTGTGTTGTCTGGTATCACTGCCTCTGTCTGTGTGCCCTAAAGGTATGACTAGATGAGCTTTCTTGCTTCTTCTCCTTTTATTCTCTCCAACATCTGTTCTTAGAAAATGGGGTTTGATTGGGTAAAGGCACAAGAAGTTGATACTAGAATTTAGGAAGCAGTCAATGTTAGTGAGATAAAAGTTTGTTTTCTTGGAGGAGGCTTTGCTCTAAAGAACTGGACCTGAAAGACCTCATTCTGGTTATCTAGGATGGAACAGGAATCCTGGGAGGGAGCCAGGGCATAGGGGAAGACAGTTGGATACCAGATGGTACTAATAAGAAGAAAGAAGGACCTCAAAGAGAAGAGGAACTCCCGGAGTCCATTAGGACGACTTAATCTACAAAATGATACTTTGCTCCATCTTCTGGGTTCATTGAAAACCTTTCTTTCTGGTTCTTTGAGGATTCAATAAATATTTACTGAGTACTTTCTGTATACCAGGTTCTTCTCCCTGGGAAGACAGCAGCAACCAAGACAGACGAAGCCCCTACACTCGTGAAACCAACAGTCTAAGAGGGTGGGAGCGGAGAGCCAGTTATTCAACAAGTGACTAAAGTAAACAGAGTGTCAGATGGTGGTGGAGACCACAGAGAAAAACGAAGCAGGGAAGGGGACAGGTGTGGGGGGGCTGGAGATAAGAGGTGCAATTTTATAGAAAGCAGTCGGGAAAGAGAAAGTGACAGTAGACTCAAAGAAAATGTTGAAGCAAGTCATCCAGCGCTCAAGGGAAGACCATTCCAGGCAGCTGAATGCCTGATGTGCTTAAGAAACTCAAGGAGGCCTGGGTGACTCAGCAGAGGGCGGGAGGGGAGAGTAGAGAAGGCTGAGGTCAGAGGTGTATGCAGTGGGGGTAGGGGTGGGGGAGAGGAAGTGGACGGCAGGGTCTACTTAAAGGCCTTGATCTGTAATTACCTCACATTATAGGCCACTGTGAGACTTAGAGGCCATTGTGGGGACTTTGGATTGTGCTCCAAAAGAGATGAGATATTACAAAAGGGGACTGATTCATTGGATTCACATATTAAAAAAGATTACCCTGGCTACTGTGCAGTGGCAGCACCTACATGCTCCCTCCAACAACACAGGTATAAAAGGGGTAATATAGAACAATACAGATGTATGCCAAACAGAAATGCAAGTAGCAAAGACGTCCACGTAATTACGAATCAAGGTCCACTGTTCCCTTTCTTCTGCTAACTTAATAATGAGCCAGACACAAGAAGTTGGGGTTCTTGGTGACCAACGATAGTAGCCTCAACTAAAAGTGGCCAGTTAATTAGTGTAGACGGAAAGCCGAGTCAGCTCCTGCATTCACATTCTGGCTGAATTCAGAGTATCTCCTGTGAACTCTGGTTGGCATAGCCATGCCTCAAGCCCTCACACTCACGCTGTCTGCACTGGGTTCTTTGTTTTCTTGCTCATTTTCTGAAGCCAGGTCTCAGATCATGTCACTCCAACAATCCACACTGCTAGACTGTTGTCATCATCAACCCACAAGTCAACACCGTGATTTTCTGCTGCCAATTCATCCAACCCGCCATGGCCTTTCCCTCTGTGGACACTGGATTCCCTTTCTTGGTTCCTCCCTTCACAGAAAGGGAAGGAAAACTACCCCTAAAACACCTACTAACATGTTTCTGAGCAAGCTTTGTAGGCTGGGAGGGTTATAGTCTTTCTATTGAGCTATCATGAGCTTCTCTGGACCTTGCCCTGCTATATAGGGATGAGGAGAGAATCAGACAAACACCCCAAATGCGGTACCCCTGACTCCCCTGGATGATGGGGGAGGGGTACAATCAGCCTCAGATTATTCCAAGAGCATACACTCTGACGGCCTTTCTCCACTCTGGACTGTGTGCCGATGCTCCCGTTCTGACATCCTGACTGTCCACAGATGGGAGACTATTCTCTGCAGTTCGGGGCCTGGTCTCAGTCTCCGCAGCGTAGGCACATTGTCAGCAACTGTGACTGTGGCTGGCCCCGGTCCAGACCACCGCGTTATGGAACTTATTGTCATTCAATCAATTACTCACAAAATGAGAAGTATTTTGACCATAAAGTTTGGTACTTATAAATACTGAATTAGCTTCCCTCACATAGAAAATGCAGATAGTATCTTGCCCTCAGAAAGGCCTTTCTTTGTAAAATCCCGCTTTGTAAAACCTGCTGCTTTCAGACACTCAGATCTATCTGGTTAGCAGATGATCCGTTTCCGGGAGGCAGCTGGTATATATGGAATCCTGGCTCTAGTGAATGGGATTCTGTAGGTGTAATTGCTTACTTGGCTCAGTTGCTTCAGTCATGTCCGATTCTTTGCGACTCTATGGACTGATGGACTGTAGCCTGCCAGGCTCCTCCATCCATGAGGATTCCCCTGGCAAGAATACTGGAGTGGGTTGCCCTTTCCTTCTCCAAGGGGTTTTCCCAACCCAGGGATGGAACCTGTGTCTCTTATGCCTTCTGCATTGGCAGGCAGATTCTTTGCTACTAGTGCCACCTGGGAAGCTAGGTATAATGGGGAAGGCTAAAATAAATAAATAAAAACTGAGCTCTTGTGGCTTTCACACAATCTGCAGAGTAGAAATTCAGATTCCCTTCTCTGTGATATTCAATCACTACAACATAACAAAAGTCACTGTGTATTGTAAATGATTAGAGGATTTTTATATTTTCATCTCTCTCCCCCATGATCACTGTGCTTTCTGACAGAAAGACATTTCTTTCCCAGTAGCAATAAAAGGGTGCTAGGGTGAGGAGTCCCTCAACACCAATTAAATGACCCTAAGCCATGTCCGACTGCTTGTGATTCCACGGAATAGCTCGCCAGGCTCCTTTGTCCATGGGATTCTCCAGACAAGAATACTGGAGTAGGTTGCCATTTCCTTCTCTAGGAGATCTTCCCAGCAGCCCAGGGATTGAGCCAAGGTCTCCTGCATTTCAAGCTGATTCTTTAGCAACGAACCGCCAGGGAAGCCCCAAGTAATTGAATACTGATTACTAATTAAAATAATTTTTTCATTTTATTGTTTGACTTTTCTAATCTTTTTTTAAGAAAACTCTTTTTCTTTTTCTTTCTTTCTTTTCTTTTTTTTTTTTTAGAAAACTCTTTTTCTAACATACAGGAAAGTATCTACCTGCCCCTAGATATAATAACTCTTGACATTTTGCTATATTTGCTTCAGATGGAAATTTTCCCAAATAAACAAAAATTACAGATTCAGTAGAAGTTTCTTTTACCCTTTTCTCCTTCCTTTCTCAGAGGTGCAATGAAGCAAATACTCTAATTTTTTCCTTTTTTTTTTCTTTTTAAATCTTTTACTACATTCAGTGTAAGCAATATAAAGCATAATTTGAAATGTTATTATGAAACATTTTAAAGATAAAGAAAGTTAGAGAGAATGGTATAGGAACTCTGTTCGGGGTTTTTAAACATCTGAGTAAATGGTATCTTTTCCCCAAGTCCTCTTGCAATTGGGTTTTCCATACCTCACCACATTGCTGAGGTGTGGATTCAGGTGGACAGATGGAGATCTGTGTCATGCATTTTAATTGCTCTGGAAAATTCCACCCTAGGAATGGCTAAAACTTACTTATCATCCCTCTGATGGTGGAATATTAGGTAAAGTTGCGCTTCTTGGATATTAGTGGGGTTGAGTATTTTTTTCAGGATTCATCTTCTATGATGTACCTAAGCATTTCATTGACTACTTTCAGATTGGGGTGCATATCTGTTTCCTGTGGATTCGTTTGACAGTCTTTTTTCTTTTTATGTATAGTAGTCACTGCTCCTTTGTTTATTTATTTTTGGCTGCACTGTGTCTTTCTTCAGTTGCAGTGAGCAGAGGCTACTCTCTAGTTGCAGTGTGAGGGCTTCTCGTTGCCGTGGCTTCTCCTGTGGTGGAGCACAGGCTCTTTGGGTGCCCAGGCTTCAGTAGCTGTTGTGTATGGGCTCAGGAGTGGCAGCTCACGGGCTATAGAGGTGGGCTCAGTAGCTGTGGTGCACGAGTTCAGTTGCCCTGTGGCACATAGGGTCTTCCCGGACCAGAGATTCAGTTGGGGTCCCTTGCATTGCAAGGTAGATTCTTAACCACTGGACTGCCAGGGAAGCCTGTTTGACTGGATCCTACTCATGAGTAAGCACTTAGTTCAGAAATGAGGCTAGAGACTGGGAATACAAAACAAATGAGGCATCCTGGAGTACTTCACAGTTTCATGGGGAAGAACAATGCATATATGAACACATGTCATACAATAAAGACAAAGCCTGAGGGACATGGGACCACAGAAGGGGGAGATGTAGTATTTCATACCCTTTCATTTGAAAATAGTAGAAACACAACCCAAATGTAAAAAAGGAGATTTATTGACTCATGTCAATTGAAGATATGGCATGGCTGATCCAGGGCTTGTATAGAACTTTCTAGATTTCTCTTTTCTCATTCACCTCTCATCTTTGCTTCTCTTTGTATGTTGGGCTGATTCTTTGTACACAAAGAGGCTCTCTCTAAGCCACAGTGTTGGGAAGTTGGGAGTGGTGGTGCAGAGACTGTGGTAGGAAGATGACAGCTGAATTCCAAGGACTAATTGCTCACAGTTTGGAGAGAGACAGAAATTAACTTGTGTTATCCTGGTGTGGAAAATTCATTGAAAAGAGGCCAATACCAGGAACAACTGGTATTATGAGTGGCCCAATGTAGTGATAGCATAATCCTGCAAGACATAGAACAGGATTATGGGAGTGTGTGTATATAGCAGCACTATAGCTGCTAGCTTTGCCACAATTACATGGAAAGGGGAGGAACTTTTCATCAGAACACTGAACAGATGGGAACAAGAGAGAAACATACACAACAGAAGGATACTAGGAAAAGTCTCTAAGAGAGGTACATTTTTGGCCCCATTTAGAGCCCACTGAGATGTTGATGCAGAAACACTGGGTTTGAATACAGGAGATTATGATAACAATACCCACAATGACATTCACAAGCTGTGTGATTCAGTTAGTTCAGTTCAGTTGCTCAGTCGTTTCTGAGTCTTTGCAACCCCATGGACTGCAGCACACCAGGCCTCCCTGTCCATCACTAACTCTTGGAGTTTACTCAAACTCATGTCCATTGAGTTGGTGATGGCATCAAACCATCTCATCCTCTGTCATACCCTTCTCCTCCTGCTCTCAATCTTTCCCAGCATCAGGGTCTTTTCCAATAAGTCACTTCTTCGCATCAGGTGGCCAAAGTATTGGAGTTTCAGCTTGAGCATCAGTCCTTCCAATGAATATTCAGGACTGATTTCCTTTAGGATGGACTGGTTGGATCTCCTTGTAGTCCAAGGGACTCTCAAGAGTTTTTTCCAGCACCACAGTTCAAAAGCATCAATTCTTCAGTACTCAGCTTTCTTCATAGTCCAACTCTCACATCCATACATGACTACTGGAAAAACCATAGCTTTGACTAGATGGACCTTAACTAATTGTTAACCATTCTGATCTGATCCTGTTTCTTTATCTGTAAAATGAGGATGATTCTGTCAACTTTCTACTGCTATGGTGATGATAAATAGTATAACTATCCACATATTTTCAGTGGATGTCTTCAAGTTGCCTTCCATAATGGGACATTGGACAATTCTACAGAGATCTTGGTGGTGCTAGAGTTGTAAGTCTTTATCCTTCTGCATTGACATTTAATCATTTATGTTAAGAATGATACCGAATAAAAATACTCTCAACACAATGTATATTTAATTGTTATTTCATTCTTGATACATTCCCACTGATACCTTTGGTAGTGATAGACAATCTTTTAAATAAATACTCATCTTCAGTTGAGAGCAAGAGTGGATTCATTGGTTTCTAATACTATATTTTTTAAGGGACACATTTTTAAAGTCTTTCTTTGAGATCCTGGAACCTTGTTATTTTGAACTGGAATTAGAGAATGTTTCTGACATATTACAAACCATTTCCCCAAACAAGGATGCAAACAAATGTTTTACATTAAGGAGAAATATAAATGGGAAAGGGCTTTTGAACAACAGGTAATGATATTTCAAGGACGATGTAGAACTATCCATTTTTGATACTCTCATTAGCATTCCTAGCAACAGGCATATATGTCTCTCAATTCGGTGTAGTTCTGTTAATCTCTCTACACAATATTCAATTTTCTTACCACGATTCAGCTGATTTATTATTTCCCTCGTGTCTTTTAACTGCTAAAGATGCAATGTAACCCCATAAATTTGTTTCAGTCTCTCAGTTTCCATACTCAAGGTTGTTAATGCCCCCCAAATATCCTTTGCTTACATCACTCCTTTAAATGTGCTCTTTCTTGCCCAATGAGTTGTTACATAATTACATGGGGCCAGTAACAATGTCATCTTGTTTTTATAGTTTTATGATTAAGGATATAAAAATGAACGGAATTGAATAAAATGTTATAAGATATTTGCAAAATACAAGTGATTGCTGCCATAGTTTTCACGTATAAATGATAGAGTATGTATATATTTATAATTGAATTTTCCTAGTATATAGATGAAAAATGTGTTCTGATAAAAAAAATCACTGTATTAATGTGTGACCTGATGATTGTCTGTACATAGAGTACATCTTCTTTATAGGAGGGTTAAAATAATTATGAAAGATTTATTTTGTCACCCTGCCCATTAAAACCAAAAGTTTTTTATTGAATATTTACACTTAAAGTTACAGTGCTTGAGAAAGGAGAAAAACCTTTTAATGGGAACAATTCCCATACCATACAATTCTCAACCTGACTACAGCTCTAAGAGTACTGGGGAGTAGTCAGGGTGACAACTGTGTCCCAATTTGGAGGGACTAGAGGATTCCTGGGGGATGGGAGTTTCCGTGCTGAAACTGGGGAAATCCCAGGCAGCTGGGATGAACTGGTTCCCCAGCCCTGTGAGGAGTCTGGCCTCAGTTCTTTATGCCTACCACTCTTCATCCATACTTTTGTCATGACTTCACTGTGGACAATATAACCTTTTATTCCTTGACTTTAGGCTTGGCCAAGTGGCTTGTTTTGCAAAAACATATGGGTCTAAATAACAGAAGGCTTGAGGGGTCTTGTGTGTTTCTGTTTTCTCTCTCACGTCTCTGCCACACAAATGCTCTGCACTAGACCTATCGGCACACTAGCCCAAGGGGGATGAGAGGCAAGCGGTGCAGAGCATCCCAGCTGACACCGAGACCTGCAGTGAGAAGCAGCAATACTCAGACGAGCCCAGTCGAGATCAGCAGAACCCTGGCCAAATCACAGATGTATGAGTAGAAAATGCTTACTGTTATAATGCCACTAAGATTTTGTGCTTATCTATTGTACAGAATTACTGCAACAAAGCTAACTGATAGAGGGTCAACAAGTTTTTATTCAATACCGTAAATATTTATCAACCAACCACAGGCTAGGTCCAGGGGCCACAATAACAAGCAAGGTAGAATTGTTATTTTCATAGAATATATGTTATTACATTGGTCCTTGTGATCCTTTTGGGAAGGTCTGCAAAGCCAAAATTATCTTCATAATAATACTAAAACATTATTTGCCTTTTCTCCTATTTTAATGTACTGACATTGGCATGGATGATATGGACAACAGTGGGTGTAACTTGTAATCTCCTGATACAAATCAAGGTGAGGATGCTGAACTGCAGGAGGAGTCATTGTATTCACCAGCCTCATTCACGTTCAGTTACAAACATGTTAGTTTCACTTACAGTCCTTGATGAAGTAATAGAAATTAGATTTGATTCTATTTCCACCCTTGGGGTTAATCTTTTTTGTTTCTTTTTACTTTATTTTTTATTGGGGTTAATCTTTTTAATCATCTGTATGACATCTTAAGATATGCTCCTAAAGGACTTCTGCCTACTATAATGGAGTAGTCAATATTTGATTGAAAACTGGTTACTGCTTTAGTTGGCAAAGTCAAATCTCTATCTCGCAACACACTCAAAATTATCTTCAGCTAAGACTAAAGCTGTAAATACAAAAACCTAACAGTACTAGGAGGGAATATACGAGGATGCAATTTTTCACAACCCTGAATAGGATACTTCTTTCTCAGCATTACATAAAGACCAGAAAGCCCAAGGGACTTCAGTGTTTTCTTTTACATACTTCAGTATTGTTTTAATTTCTCTGAGGTTATTTTTATAATAAAAATAATTAGACTAACCCCACTTAAAAAAAAAAAAAAAACAAGTCTCTGCCAACATTCTTCACAAATTGCAACACAGGATTCATTGATGTCATATGAAGAACAAGCAAGTTTTAAACAATTATTACACAACTGATCACGGTTTAACAGTAAATCTCATCAGAAAACAAGTCTAGACAATCCAAGACTCTTTACACCATTCATCATGCAGAGTCAGCACTGGATCCCCTTGAGAGTGACAGACCATTATACAGATTATGTAATTTCCCTAGACGTTCCAGAAAGTGAGGAACTTTAAAGAAGCTCATGACAGTTTACTAAAACAAAAATCAGAGAGGGTAAACGCAATCTTATGATGTTCTCATTGCAATAGTCAATTGTTAACAGCTTCCCTTAATCTTTTTCAGGCCTAAAGCATCTTCTTCCTGGGATATGGCGCCAAACCCTATAGCTTCAAATTAATTCTTATTATAGGGCCGTGCAATGATTACTTTTTAAGTGGCAGCCCACAGAAATGGGAAGGATATGAGTCAGGTTCCTAGGTTTTCACAAGGCTTGTGTTAGCACATACCATGCCCTTAGAAAAAGACACCCCTCCTCTGAGGGGATAACAAATTGGAAAAAAACAAATTAGAAAAAGATTCCTCTTCTGAGTGGAAGAGTTAGAAATAGATTACCCTTTCTTTGGGTGGATTCAGCAAAGCATTAGCTGCATTTCCACCACCCTTAGCTCCCACGGCCGAAAATCTTTGTAGGGTACAGCCTCCAAAGTACAGTAGCTGTGTGCTACTGTACCACATCTTCACAAAGTAAACTCAGCTTCTTGTCTGGTTACAGAATGACACTTTATTGAAGCAATAATAGGCAATGCATTCGTGCAGTATCTTTCCTCCTTGAATTATTTGTGACAAAGGCTTACTTGGACGTTGAATCTTTGAGACAGAAGGATAAAGGGATATAATCTGAAAGTTCTATCTTTTATTATGTTAGATCAGCAATCAGGAAACAACAGCCCCAAAGCCAAAGCCACCAGGCTTTATAAAGTCTTTTTGGAACACACCCACGCTTGTGCACGTATGTACTGTCTATGAATCCTTTCAATCCACAAGAGCAGAGTAGCTGAGATAATCACCACACAGCACACAAAGCTTCAAATATTTATTATCTGGCCCTTGAGAGGAAAAATTTGCCAACTGCTGTATTAGATGACCAAATAGCACTACCTCTGTCATTCCAAGTCAGCCTTTTCCTAACTGTCATTAATGAATTGTAATTTAATGCTAATACTGCTGTATATAAGATAAATTATATAATAAACAGTCATGTCCATCAAATTTCTATTTATAAACATCTTTTAAAATGCTGATAATTTCTAACCTCAAATGCAGTTCAGCCTCAAGGTTTCCATGAAACTAATTGGATTTCTACAAAACCAAAGATTAAGGAAGGCAGTATCCATTGGGTTATTGAGTATCTCTTAATAAAGAACCCAGGTCACAAATTCCTCTGCAAAATCATGGAAAGAAGAACAGAAACAGACTCACAGACATAGAGAACAGATTTGTGGTTGCCAACTGGCTAGGGGTGGGAGAGGGCTGGATTGGGTGTTGCACTTAGCAGATGCAAACTATCATATAGAGAACGGATAAACAACAAAGTCCCAAGGTCCCATCGTACATGAAATGATATTCAATACCCTATGATAAACCATAATGGAAAAGAATATGAAAAACAATGTATAAATACATATAACTGAATCGCTTTGCTATACAGTGGAAATTAACACAACACTGTAAATCAACTATACTTCAATAAAACAAATTTTTAAAAATCATGGAAGAGAAAACATTGTCTTTGCAGATGAGCTCATTCAGTGCCTTTGCAACACAGAAAGGAGTATGCATTTTAACTTCTTTTACTTGACTGCTAGGGTATCAGACCACCTGACCTGCCTCTTGAGAAATCTGTATGCAGTTCAGGAAGCAACAGTTAGAACTGGACATGGAAGAACAGACTGGTTTCAAACTGGGAAAGGAGTATGTCAAGGCTGTATATTGTCACCCTGCTTATTTATCTTATATGCAGAGTACATCATGTGAAACGCTGGACTGGAAGAAACACAAGCTGGAATCAAGATTGCCAGGAGAAATATCAATAACCTCAGATATGCAGATGATACCACCCTTATGGCAGAAAGCAAAGAAGAACTAAAAAGCCTCTTGATGACAGTGATAGAGGAGAGTGAAAAAGTTGGCTTAAAGCTCAACATTTAGAAAACGAAGATCATGGCATCTGCTCCTATCACTTCATGGGAAATAGATGGGGAAACAATGGAAAGTGACAGACTTTGTGGTCATGTATGGATGTGAGAGTTGGACTGTGAAGAAGGCTGAGTGCCAGAGAATTGATGCTTTTGAACTGTGATGTTGGAGAAGACTCTTGAGAGTCCCTTGGACTGCAAGGAGATCCAACCAGTTCATCCTAAAGGAGATCAGTCCTGGGTTTTATTGGAAGGACTGATGCCAAAGCTGAAACTCCAAAACTTTGGCCACCTGATGTGAAGAACTGACTCATCTGAAACGACCCTAATGCTAGGAAAGATTGAAGGTGGGAGGAGAAGGGGACGACAGAGGATGAGATAGTTGGATGCCATTACCGACTCAATGGACATGAGTTTGAATAAACTCTGAGAGTTGGTGATGGACAGGGAGGCTGGGTGTGCTGCAGTCCATGGGGTTGCAAAGAGTCAGACACGAATGAGCGACTGAACTGAACTGAACCTAAAGTAACTTCTCAACTCCAATGTAACACATCCTAAACTATCTTTTGTTCTGTTTGCTTTAATTGCCTTATTCTTATATTATGTTGTATTACCTTTGTTCCTGTTTTGAAAGGAGCAAGTTTATAAATCATCTTTTATTAAACATCTTGGCCCAGTGTTCCTTTCACCAACACAGTATGGTGGAGGGAAAGTGCACAGGTTCCATACCAACCAGACCAGGGTTCAAACCTTAGCTCTATCCCTTACTAGCAATGCGCCCTTGAACAACTTATTTAACATCTCTGAGCTTCAGTTTCTTCATGGATAAAATGAAATAATAACACTTACCTTGCAAAGTTGCCAGGAGATTTAAAATGAATATATGTAAAGTACAAATGAAATCTGATTATAGCATATGTTTTTTATGGTTAGTGATTAAATCATAGGCCACAAAATGGCATCACTGGTACTAAAGCCCATGATATCAAACCCTAGATTTAATACCTGGCCTAACTGCAGTTCTGACCTTTCCCAAGAGTATAATTTTTCAATTTAATTTTTTATTTTATTATTATATAAAATAATATTGAAATGACTACCAGGATAAGTCTACCAACCATCCGTCTCCATATAAAGGTATTACAATATTACTGACAATATTTCTTATGCTATAGTATCAGATTCCTGTGACTTATATAACTAGAGTATTTGTACCTCTTAATCCCCTCACCTATTTTACCCATCCTCTCACTGTCTTGAAATTTGGCAATTACCCATCTGCTCCCTGTATCTATGGGTCTATTTCATGTCATTTGCTTGTTTGCTTGACTTTCAGATTCTACATGTGAGATCATATGATATTTGTCCTTCTCTGTCAGACTTATTTCACTTAGCATAATACCATTTAAACTATCCACATTGTCACAAGCATCAAACGAAAGAGTTTTTGCACAGCAATGGAAACGATCAACAAAATGAAAAGGACACCTACTGAATGGGAGAAGATATTTGCAAATGATATATCTGATAAGGGGATAATATTCAAAATATATAAAGAATTCATACAACTCAATATCAAAACAACAAAAACAACCTCATTAAAAAATGGGTAAAGGACTTAGATATTCTTCCAAAGAGGACATCCAGATGGCCAACAGATACATGAAAACATGCTCACCATAACTAAACGTCAGGGAAATGCAAATCAAAGCCATATGAGATACCGTCTTACAACTGTCACAATGGCCATCATCAAACGACAACAAATAACCAGTTGGTGAAGATGTGGAGAAAAGGGAACCCTCTTGTACTGGTTTGTAGGAATGTAAATTGGCACAGCCACTATTGAAAACAGTATGGAGACTATTGAAAAATATATTAAAAGTGCCATACAATCTAGCATTTTAACTTCTGGGTATTTACCTGAAGAAAATGAAAACACTTATTTGAAAAGATGTATGCATTCCAGTGCTCATTGCAGCATTATTTACAATAGCCAAGGTATGAAAGCAACCCGAGAGACTAAGATAAGGTACATAGATAAGGGTATAATGAAATATTATTCAGCCATTAAAAAACATAGAACCCAGCAATGTAATTTTACCAATGAAATAATGGGTATGATGGATCCTCACTCTCCCCCCAGAAGAAGGTGACCTGGTCTGAATCAATCCTTTCTTCTCTTTTGCTCCTAGCTTCCTCATCCCACCCTCCTGATGCCTATAAAAACTGTATACTATACAACTGCTTCCTTGATAGCTCAGTTAGTAAAGAATCTGCCTGCAACGCAGGAGACCCCAGTTCGATTCCTGGGTCAGGAAGATCTGCTGGAGAAGGGACAGGCTACCCACTCCAGTATTCTTGGGCTTCCCTTATGGCTCAGCTGGTAAAGAATCTGCTCGCATTGTGGGAAACTTGGGTTCAATCCCTGGGTTGGAAAAGATCCCCTGGAGACGGGAAAGGCTACCTACTTCAGTATTCTGGCCTAGAGAATTTCATGGACTGTATAGTCAATGCGGTCACAAAGAGTCAGACATGACTGAGCGATTTTCACTTTCATACTGTACAATCTCTTAGAGCACTCTTATATTTATTAGATGGGATATACCTTATCCATGAATCAATAATGCAACCAATTAGATCTTCAAAGTTACTAGGCTAAAGTTTTAAACTCCACCTAATATTTTTGTGATATTAAACATTATTTTTAATTTAAAACATCTAACTAGAACTTGAGAAGCTTTGCCATGGATCATATTCAATGATTCTATCACAAAGGTATATGAGAACCTTCACACAGCACATTTGACAATAAAATAACATCATTTTGTTACAACCAAATTTTATTTAAAAATACTATTTCTGCTTAACAATCAATAATATTTGTAATTTTCTTTGCAAATGTGCTCTAGAGGTAGATTTCTTGTCTATCAGATAATCAAAATCACTGAGAGGAGTTCTTGATATTCTTTCCTCCTTTATTCTTTCCATAAACATAATATGTTTATGATCCTAAATCAATATTTTGCAAATGGAATAAACTGATAATTTGCTCAAAACATTTTCCCATGTAACACTTAATAACTCATCTTTGAAATGGCATTGTTTATAACATTACAGCCTCAATTTATAAGAGAATGTTCAGATTATGTGGAGGCCAAATCAAAATGTATCAGATACAAATTGTGATAAAAATAACAACTATTATTTTGACAACAAGGATTTAAATAGGACTTACCTGAAAAATGAACAGGACAACATACTCAAGAACTATACAGAGCTTATTACTTCTGATCCTAAAAATAGCACAGAATGAAAATAAAAAATTAGTACAGACAGAAAAAAAATAGGAAAATTATGAAAGAAAAACAGAACACATTTATCCAGTCCAAGCATCAGCTTTATTTGATTGCAAAGAGCTTTAGAATAAAACAACCAATCTAAAGTTACATACTTAAAAGGCAAATTTTTCTTTTCAGATGGTCACAAATGGGCTCCATGGAAAGAGGGGTTATGTTTGACTACTATTCACTGCCCATCACAGAATAAATATATTTATTTACATTTATACTTTAAATGTATAAGTGTATAAAACATTAACATATAGACAGCTGGCTCCTTCTAGCCAGATATATGATTTGGACTACATCAGAGTAAGTTCTCCGATGAGGAAACAGTCCTGCTTGAATGGTGCCTTGCAGAGGTGGCAAGATGCAGAGTCCTATATGACCGACCTCCCTACCCTGGCCAGGAGACAGTCAGTTCTATCTCCACTCTTAGAATATCTGGGGTCTCTCCTTTCCACCTCAACTCCTCAGGTTGGAATAAAACTCAAAGCTTCTTTGTGAGGATTCCAAAGTACCCTCTAGACCAGACCCAGCTCCTGAGATGGGATTGCCACATTAAACCCAGGTCATCCAGTTACATTTGAATTTTAGAGCAACAACAACTAATTTTTTAGTATAAGCATGCTTTAGTGGAGGTGATGGAATTCCAGCTGAGATGTTTTAAATTCTAAAAGATAATGCTCTTAAAGTGTTGCACTCAATATACCAGAAATTTTGGAAAACTCAGCAGTGATCACAGCACTGGAAAAGGTCAGTTTTCATTCCAATCTCAAAGAAAGGTAATGCCAAAGAATATTCAAACTACTGTACAGTTGCACTCACATGTTAGCAAGAATATGCTCAAAATCCTTCAAGCCAGACTTCAGCAGTACATGAACCAAGAACTTCCAGAGGTACAAGCTGGATTTAGAAAAGGCAGAGGAACCTGAGATCAAACTGCCAACATCTGCTGGATCACAGAAAAAGCAAGAAAATTCCAAAACACATCTACTTTTGTTTCATTGACTACACTAAAGCCTTGACAATGTGGATCACAGCAAACTGTGGAAAATTCTTAAAGAGATGGGATTACTAGACCAATTTAACTGTCTCCTGAGAAACCTTCATGCAGGTCAAGAAGCAATAGTTAGAACCAGACATGGAACAATGGACTGCTTCAAAATTGGGAAAGAAGTATATCAAGGCTGTATATTGTATCCCTGCTTATTTAACTTATAACTTATATGTAACTTATATTTAACCCATGCAAAATGCTGGGCTGGATAAAGCACAAGCTGGAATTAAGATTGCCAGGAGAAATATCAACAACCTCAGATATGTAGATGATACTACTTTATTGGCAGAAAGCAAAGAGAAACTAAAGAACTTCTTGATGGAGGTGAAAGAGGAGAGTGAACAAGCTGACTTTAAACCCAACATTCAAAAACCGAACATTTGGCATCCAGTCTTATCCCTTTATGGCAAATAGATGGAGAAAGAGTGGAAACAGTGGCAAATTTTATTGTTCTGGGCTTCAAAATCACTGCAGATGGTGACTGCAGCCACAAAATGAAAAGATGCTTGCTCCTTGGAAGAAAACCTATGACAAACCTAGGAAGTATTAAAAACCGGAGACATCACTATGCTGAGAAATGTCCACAAAGTAAAAGCTATGCTTTTTCCAGTAGTCATGTATGGAGGTCAGAGTTGGACCATAAAGAAGGCTGAGCACCAAAGGGTTGATGCTTTTGAACTATGGTGCTGGAGAAGACTCTTGAGAGTTCCTTGGACAGCAAGAAGATCAAACCAGTCAATAATAAATGAAGTCAACCCTGAATATTCTTTGGAAGGACTGATGCCAGAGCTGAAGTTCCAGTACTTTGGCCATCTGATGCAAAGAGCTGACTCACTGGAAAAGACCCTGATGATGGGAAAGATTGAGGGCAAGAGGAGACGGGGGCAACAGAGGATGAGATAGTTGGTTGGTATCACTGCCTACATGGACACGAGTTTGAGCAAATTCAGGGAGACAGTGAAAGGGAAGTCTGACGTGCTGCAGTTCATGGGGTCACAAAGAGTTGGACACAACTTAGCAACTGAACAACAACACAGTATCAGAATTTGAGATGTACTTATGCTAAAAATAATTATTCATTCCTGATCTAAAATTCTTATTTAATTAGGCATTTTGTGTCTGTATGTGCAAAACCTAGAACCCCTTGCAAAAGCGAAAACTTTTAGGTGACAACTTATTGTTCTGGCAGCTGTGGGGCAATCAAACACTAGTCCTAGAGAAAAACCTGAAGACTGAAATCAATGTGAAATAGAACTTCCAGAGTCATAAGAAATTTCCTTCGGTATTAATACTCAACAAACATTCAACAAAGTTTGGTCTGATGTCTTCTATTTTAAAAATGACAAAAAATTGATCCAGTTGGCTGCATGCAGGAGGGAAGAGGGGTAAGAAAAATTCATATTATCTATTTTTTTTTCAGTTTTTGAAACTGTAAAACTTTTAGCTAACTATCACAATATAGCAAAGTTAATTAGCTCTAGTTTATCTCATTCAGTTTATCCTGTATGTCATATTCCTACCATCTTTAGGTGATTGCTAAAGAGCATTTCTCGTGTTTGTGCATTAGCAAACTTCCTTTTGCCTTATCCTGCGAAATGAATCACCTACAGGCTTTCGGTTGGTTGAGTGGCTAAGTAATGACTTGATCACAAGTATTATTTTGAGCTCTGCATTTGTAAAATGCTTTACATACAATACTCTATGGGAACTCTCCTACATTGTTGGTGGGAATGCAAACTGGTGACGCCACTATGGCAAATACTATGGAGGTTCCTTAAAAAAACTAAAAGTAGAGCTACTCTATATCATCTAGCAATCCCACTCCTGGGCGTATATCTGGCAAAGACAAAAAATAATTTGAAAAGATACATGTGCCCCAATATTCACAGCACCACTATTTACAATAGCCAAGACATGGAAGCCAATCTAAGTGTCTATTGACAGATGAATGGGTAAAGAAGATGTACACATATGTGTGTGTGTGTGTGTGTGTGTGTGTACATACACACAATGGTCCCTTCACGGACTACAGTCTTGCTGTGGCTAAGGGACTTGCATAACTCAATGAAGCTATGAGCCATGCCATGCAGAGCTACCCAAGATGGACAGGTCATAGTGAAGAGTTCTGACAAAATGTGGTCCTCTGGAGGAGGGAATGGCAAACCACTCCGGTATTCTTGCCATGGGAACCCCATGAACAGTATTATGATACTGAGAGATGAGGAGTCCCCAGGTCAGAAGAGGTGCAATATGCTGCTGGGGAAGAGCAGAGGGCAATTACTAATAGCTTCAGAAAGAATGAAGTGGTTTGGCTAAAGCAGAAATAATGCTCAAGTGTGGGTGTGTCAGGTCAGGAAGCAACAGTTAGAACTGGACATGGAACAACAGACTGGTTCCAAATAGGAAAAGGGGTACGTCAAGGCTGTATATTGTCACCCTGCTTATTTAACTTCTATGTAGAGTACATCATGAGAAACGCTGGACTGGAAGAAACACAAGCTGGAATCAAGATTGCCGGGAGAAATATCAATAACCTCCGATATGCAGATGACACCACCCTTATGGCAGAAAGTGAAGAGGAACTAAAAAGCCTCTTGATGCAAGTGAAAGAGGAGAGTGAGAAAGTTGGCTTAAAGCTCAACATTCAGAAAACGAAGATCATGGCATCTGGTCCCATCACTTCGTGGGAAATAGATGGGGACACAATAGAAACAGTGTCAGACTTTCTTTTTGGGGGCTCCAAAATCACTGCAGGTGGTGACTGCAGCCATGAAATTAAAAGACGCTTACTCCTTGGAAGAAAAGTTATGACCAACCTAGATAGTATATTCAAAAGCAGAGACATTACTTTGCCGACTAAGGTCCGTCTAGTCAAGGCTATGGTTTTTCCTGTGGTCATGTATGGATGTGAGAGTTGGACTGTGAAGAAGGCTGAGCGCAGAAGAATTGATGCTTTTGAACTGTGGTGTTGGAGAAGACTCTTGAGAGTCCCTTGGACTGCAAGGAGATCCAACCAGTCCATTCTGAAGGAGATCAACCCTGGGATTTCTTTGGAAGGAATGATGCTAAAACTGAAGCTCCAGTACTTTGGNTGCCGACTAAGGTCCGTCTAGTCAAGGCTATGGTTTTTCCTGTGGTCATGTATGGATGTGAGAGTTGGACTGTGAAGAAGGCTGAGCACTGAAGAATTGATGCTTTTGAACTGTGGTGTTGGAGAAGACTCTTGAGAGTCCCTTGGACTGCAAGGAGATCCAAGCAGTCCATTCTGAAGGAGATCAATCCTGGGATTTCTTTCAAAGGAATGATGCTAAAGCTGAAGCTCCAGTACTTTGGCCACCTCATGGGAAGACTTGATTCATTGGAAAAGACTCTGATGCTGGGAGAGATTGGGGACAGGAGGAGAAGGGGATGACTGAGGATGAGATGGCTGGATGGCATCACGGACTCAATGGACTTGAGTCTGAGTGAACTCTGGGAGTTGGTGACGGACAGGGAGGCCTGGCATGCTGCGATTCATGGGGTTGCAAAGAGTCGGACACGACTGAGCAACTGAACTGAACTGAACTGAACTGTGGGTGTGTCTGGTGGTGAAAGTAAAGTCCAGTGCTGTAAAGAAAAATATTGCATAGGAATCTGGACTGTTAGGTCCATGATGTGGTAAATTGGATGCAGTCAAGCAGAAGATCCAACCAGTCCATTGTAAAGGAGATCAGCCCTGGGTGTTCTTTGAAAGGAATGATGCTAAAGCTGAAACTCCAGTACACTGGCCACCTCATGTGAAGGGTTGACTCACTGGAAAAGACTCTGATGCTGGGAGGGATTGGGGGCAGGAGGAAAAGGGGACGACAGAGGATGAGATGGCTGGATGGCATCACTGACTTGATGGACGTGAGCCTGAGTGAACTCCAGGAGTTTGATGTGGTAAATTGGATGCAGTCAAGCAGAAGATCCAACCAGTCCATTGTAAAGGAGATCAGCCCTGGGTGTTCTTTGAAAGGAATGATGCTAAAGCTGAAACTCCAGTACACTGGCCACCTCATGTGAAGGGTTGACTCACTGGAAAAGACTCTGATGCTGGGAGGGATTGGGGGCAGGAGGAAAAGGGGACGACAGAGGATGAGATGGCTGGATGGCATCACTGACTTGATGGACGTGAGCCTGAGTGAACTCCAGGAGTTGGTGATGGACAGGGAGGCCTGGCGTGCTGCGATTCATGAGGTTGTAAAAGAGTCGGACACTACTGAGCGACTGAACTGAACTGAAGCAGGAGATGGCAAGAGTGAATGTCAACATCTCAGCAATCAGTAAGCTAAAATGGATGGGAATTTTTAGCAAATTTAATTCAGATGGCCATTTTATATACTTCTATGGGCAAGAATTCCTTAGAAGAAATGAAGTATCACTCATAGTCATCAGAAGTCTGAAATGCAGTCCTTGGGTACAATCTCAAAAATGACAGAATGGTCTCAGTTGATTTCTAAGGCAAAATCATTCATCATCACAGTAATCCAAGTCTATACTGAAACCATTGACGCCAAAAAAGGTGAAGTTGACTGGTTCTATGCAGCCCTACAACATCTTCTAGAACTAACACCAAAAAAAGATGTCCATATCATCATAGGAGATTGGAATGCAAAAGTAGGAAGTCAAGAGATACCTGGAGTAACAAGCAAGCTTGGCCTTGGTAGTGATAGTGTGTTCAAGATAAAATATTAAAAGAGACATGACAATTGAATGCAACACATAATTGTTGATTGGCTTCTATTTTTTTAAGCTATTGAAATATTATTAAACAACTGGAAATTTGAAATATGGCCCATTTATTAGATAATACTCTTTGGTGTATCAGTAATATTGTGATAAGAAAATTGCAGTTATGAAAGAAAATGCCCTAAAGTGTTAAAAATAAAACATCTGTCTGCAACTTATTTTCAAAAAAAAAAAAAAAGGGAGAAAAATCAAATCAATAAAATTAGAAATGAAAATGGAAAGATCACAATAGACAACACAAAAATACAAAAGATCATAAGAGACTATTATCAGCAATTATATGCCAATAAAATGGACAACGTGGAAGAAATGGATAAACTCTTAGAAAAGTACAACTTTCCAAAACTGAACCAGGAAAAAACAGAAAATCTTAACAGACCCATCACAAGCACAGAAATTGAAACTGTAATCAGAAATCCTTCAGCAAACAAAAACCCAGGTCCAGATGGCTTCACAGCTGAATTCTACCAAAAATTTAGAGAAGAGCTAACACGTATCTTTGGCAGGAATGATGCTAAAGCTGAAAGTCCAGCACTTTGGCCACCTCATGCGAAGAGCTGACTCATTGGAAAAGACTCTGATGCTGGGAGGGATTGGGGGCAGGAGGAGAAGGGGACAACAGAGGATGAGATGGCTGGATGGCATCACTGACTTGATGAACCTGAGTCTGAGTGAACTCCGGGGGTTGGTGATGGACAGGGAGGCCTGGCGTGCTGCGATTCATGGGGTCACAAAGAGTCGGACATGACTGAGTGACTGAACTGAACTAACTGAACACCTATCCTACTCAAACTCTTCCAGAAAATTGCAGAGGAAGGTAAACTTCCAAACTCATTCTATGAGGCCACCATCACTCTAATACCAAAACCTGACAAAGATGCCACAAAAAAAAAAACTACAGGCCAATATCACTGATGAACATAGATGCAAAAATCCTTAACAAAGTTCTAGCAGTCAGAATCCAACAACACATTAAAAAGGTTATACACCATGACCAAGTGGGCTTTATCCCAGGGATACAAGGATTCTTCAATATCCGCAAATCAATCAGTGTAATTCACCACATTAACAAGTTGAAAAATAAAAGCCATATGATTATCTCAATACATGCAGAGGTATTGAATTTTAACAAATATTTCTTCTACATCTCTTTAGCTGGTCATACGATTATTTATCTTTACTCTTTTAATGTGAGTTATAGTTATTAGTATTTGAAAGTTAAACTTAACATTCCTGGAAAAGACTGTACTTGGTCATAATGTAGCATCTTTTTATGTATTGATGTATATAGTTTGTCAAGAATTTTTGTACCTGTTGTTTATGAAGGATATTGGTCTATAATTTGCTTTTCTTAAAATATCAACAAATTTTCTTAAAATATGTCAATGTTTGTTATCAGAAGTATGTCAGTCAGTTCAGTCACTCGGTCATGTCTGACTCTTTGCAACCCCATGTACTGCAGCACAGCAGGCTTCCCTGTCCATCACCAACTCCCAGAGCTTACTCAAACTCCTGTCCATCAAGTCAGTGATGCCATCCAACCATCTCATCCTCTGCTGTCCCCTTCTCCTCCTGCCCTCAATCTTTCCCAGCATCAGGATCTTTTCCAATGAGTCAGTTCTTCACATCAAGTGGCCTAAGTAGTGGAGTTTCAGCTTCAGCATCAGTCCTGCCAATGAATATTCAGAACTGTTTTCCTTTAGGATGGACTGTTTGGATCTCCTTGCAGTCCAAGGGACTCTCAAGAGTCTTCTCCAACATCACAGTTCAAAAGTGTCAATTCTTATGCATCCTCATGAAAATACATGGGAAATATTTTCATTTTTAATGGTCAGTTTAATGTCAGCTTGACCATTCCTCAGATATTCAGTCAAAAGATGATCTGTGTGTTGCTCTGTAGGTATTTTGTAGATGTGATTGAAGTCCATAATCAGTTGATTTTGAGTAGGGACAAAGCCTCCCTGAAGTAAAAAGAAATTCTGCTTGTGATGAACAGCATTAGCTCCTGCCCAAGGGTTCCAGCCTGTCTTTTGTAACAGGCGAACCTGAGGATTTTAGACTTGCTCAGTCAAGTTAGATTGTGGAATATTATCTTTTTTATATGACTAGATTCAGTTCATTGGTATGTTGTTTAATATTCCAAGACAGTTTGGTTTTCAATTTTTCTTTTTTTTAATGTCGTTATCTGGTTTTTATGTCATGATAATGCTGGACCCTGGAAAAGTACCATAGAAAAGTTTGGTAGAAAACTTTTCTGCACAATGTTTTTGTGAAGTCCTTTGGACTTACAGTCTTTTCTTTGAGAAATTTAAAAATTATGTATTCAGTGAATTATCTGATAGTCCAGTGGTCAAGACTTGGTGCTTTCACTGCTGTGGGCCTGGGCTCAATTGCTGGTAGGAAAACTAAGACCCCACAAGCTGCACAGTATGGCCAATACAATAAAATAAAGTAAAATTTTAAAAAGTATTCAAATTCTTAAATCAATATGCAGTTATTCAGATTTTCTTTGTCATTATGCTAGTTTTTATTTCATTTTTAAAAGACATTTGTCCTTTACATTAAAATTTAAAAATTTATCTGCACAGTGTTTATTATATTCTCTTTGTAATGCTTATGGTATCTTTTGTATTAAAATGAAAGCTAAAGTGTTAGTTCCTCAGTCATGTCCTACTCTTTGTAACCCCATGGACTGTAACCTGTCAGGCTCCTCTGTCATGGGATTTTCCAGGTAAGAATACTGGTGTAGGTTGCCACTTCCTTTTCCAAGAGATCTTCCCAACCCAGGGCTCAAACGTGGATCTCCCCTATTGCAAGCAGTCTTTTACAGTCTGAGCCACCAGGGAAGCCCAATCTTTTGTGTTATCCTCTTTCAATTTGTGTGAATTGTAAATTTTCTCTTTTTTTTTTTTTTCTTTTGGATTTTGTGGTGATTTCAAAGAACCACGCTTTGTGTTTGTTGATTTTTCTGCTTAGAATTTAGTTTTCTTTTTCATTAAGGTCTCTTGTCATTTAGTTGTTCAATTGTACCTGACTTTTTATGACCTCATGGACTGCAGCATGCCATCCTTGCCTGTCCTTCACTATCGCCCAGAGTTTCTTCAAGCTCAGGTCCATTAAGTTGATGTTGCTATCCAACCATCTCATCCTCAGTTGCTCCCTTCTCCTTTTGCCCTCAATCTTTCCCAGTGAGTCAGCACTTCACATCAGGTGGCCAAAGTATTGGAGCTTCAGCATCCAACCTTTCCAGTGAATAATCAATGTTGATTTCCTTTGGAATTTACTGGTTTGATCTTGCTGTCCCAGGGGCTCTCAAGAGTCTATTTTTTTTTCTTATTTTCATTCTTCTACATACTTTAATATGCTGTTTTTTCTTTTATTTATAAGCTGAATTTCAAAGCCCTTGACTTTCAGCTTTTTTAAAGACTTTTTTCTTTTTTAAAAATTATTTTAATTTTATTGGAATATGGTTGATTTACAGTGCTGTGTTTATTTCAGATGTACAGCAAAGTGATTAGGTTATACATGTACATATATTCATTCTTTTTTAGATTCTTTTCTCATATAGGTTATCACAGAATGTTGAGTACATTTCCCTATGATGTACTTTTATAGTGCTCTTCTTTTTAAGGTGTACCTTGTTAAATTAACAAATAAGAGAACTCCAGACTTAAATTTTGCATTAATGTTGAACCCTGACAAAAGTGAAAAGGAAACCGTTGATCAATGAAATACACTAAACATGAAGGACGAGACATACCATGTTTCCCTAAAGCTTCCTGTTGTGCTGGTTAGCAAACTGTGAACCAAACCCCACCATTCACTCTCCAGTGGAGTTAGCTGTGACTCTCAGTTGGGAGCAAATTGAAGGATACCCGGATACCAAAGCTGGTACGGTTGTGGAAAGATCCAAGGCAGCCAACGAGGGATGAAGAATGTGATTAATATATTCCAAGCAAAGGCCAGGTTTAGAAAAGCTTAGTCTTAGGATTTGTACTTCTGTGTGTACATGTGTTAGTCACTCAGTTGTGTCCGATTCTTTGCAATCTCATGGACTGTGGACTGCCAGCCTGCTCTGTCCATGGAATTCTCCAGGGAAGAATAATGGAGTGGAATGCCATTCTCTTTTCCAGGGGATCTTCCTGATCCAGGGATCGAACCCTGGTCTTCCTGCATTACAGGCAGATTCTTTACAATCTGAGTCTCCAGGGAAGCCCAGGGTTTGTATAGATCTCACCATATAGCTAAGACTTACCAATGTTTTATAATATCCTGATTTACAGAGTTAAATGAGTTAGGTGATATCAAAGGAAACAGATGTGATGAAGGAGGGATATGAGAACCAGTGTTGATCTCTAAACTTGTTGAGACATGCAAGCTACTGTGTCTGCTTACATGAAGACTCAACACTGACCCTCAGTTAGTGTTAAGCTTGTGTGCTTAGTCGCTCAGTCGTGTCCAACTCTTTACAACCTCATGGACTGTAGCCTGCCAGGTTCCTCTGTCCCTGGGGATTCTCAGGCAAGAATACTGGAGAGGGTTGCCATGCCCTCCTCCAAGGAATCTTCTCATCCCAGGGATCAAACACAGGTCTCCTGCATTGCAGGCAGAAACTTTACCATCTGAGCCACCAGGGAAGCCCTATCTCAGCATAATATTGTGCTAATGGAATTTCTCCTCCAGGTATAGATTGTCATTCTCAGCCAACTGAAGAATTTTTCTGAATTGTGAAAAATCACCATTTTCTCTCAAGTGAAAGATTTCATCTAAGAATTTTTTAATTTATGTGGATTCATAGACTTTGGACAGAATTTCCCAAATGGTGTGCTCCAAATGGGAAATATATAAAAATTATGATTCGCCTTATCTGGGGAGTATCAAGACTTGGGTCACTTGCTTCTGGGTCAGTATGCTTCTTTCTATATACACTTCACTGTCTCTGTTCATAGTGTGACAGAGGTGCAGAAGCACCTGCCATGGTGATGTGGTCCATCAGATGGGCCTGGAATCCAACCAGCTGGGGGGGAATTGTGTATGTAGCTTAAATTGGGCTTTTTGGAATTCCTGGGAATGTAGAAGAAAGAAATGAAGTTGACTTCAAGGAAGGGATTTATTGTATGTTTATTGTACACTAGAATCTTTTGTTTCCTTCTTCAGGTGTTGACTCTTTGTTTAGATACTATTTTCATCTTCTATAAACTTCTATAAAGGGTTTGAGATGGCTGGCAATAAAAGATTCACAAATGTGTATACATATAAAAGTAATAATGCTCAGTCATGTCCAACTCTTTGGGACCCCATGGACTGTAGCCTGCCAGGCTCCTCTGTCCATGGAATTTTCCAGACAGGACTACTGGAGTGGGTTGCCAGTCCCTTCTCCAGGAGATCTTCCAAACCCAGGGATCAAACCTGGATCTCCTGCATTACAGGCAGATTCTTTACCATCTGAGCCACTTGGGAAACCAATAAGGGGTTTGTGTGTGTGTGTGTGTGTGTGTGTGTGTGTGTGTGTAATAAAGCTGTTAGAGACATCCTCTATGAATTGCTTTAGAATTTAGGGCCATGAAATCTGAAAGACCAAACCTAACTCCAGAGCTTCTCAGAGCATTAGTAATGGGTCTTCATTGGGTACCTAAGGAAAAAGCATTGGCACAGCTTCCATGGAGCCCTTCATTTTGATCTTACCTCTGCTTCCCAGGTTACCTGCAGGGCTGGGTTAGTCATAAAAGGCCCTCACCTGGAGTGGTTTAGTCGCTCTGTCTTGTCTGACTCTTTTTGACCCCGTGGACTCTAGTCTTCCAGGTTCCTCTGTCCATGGGATGTTCCAGGCAAGAATACTGGAGCGAGTTGCCATTTCCTTCTCCAGGGGAACTTCCTGACCCAGGGATCAAACCTGGGTCTCCTGCATAGCAGTCAGATTCTTTAATGACTGATCCACCAGGAAAGCCACCTGGGGAGACCCAGATATTGAAATGAATGAATGTTGTTCATCAAATGATGCAAGTCTGCTAAAAACCAGTAATTTGAATTTTTTAATAATGAACATTTTAGTAGTTTTTTTTCTTAAACAACAATGGCAAGCCAAGTGACCTAAAGGCTAGACTTAGAAGGAGCTGGAAGGACCCCTCCCCATGAATATGAAGGTTTTAGTCTGGTAGGATGTGCAGTCAAGCCAGTGGCTGTAAGAAATTGTTTTCTGTAGGTCTAATAGGAGGGAGGTCAGACAGCCCTACTTTTCTCAATTTATGATTAGTATTCATTCCTTCAGAACCCCATCCTCTTCACTCTGAGTTTTCTTTTGATACCACGGCAGAAGTGGGGAGAAAGAGGAAAAGCACGTGGGCCTCCATCCAGATCATGCAGTTTGCTTCCCAAGGGCTCCTGGTCACAGAGTCACAGTTCTGGTTGTTCCTTCTGCCTGCAGCTGTGGCTCTGGGATTCCCTGAACACAAACTGCTCCTCTCCTTCTCCAGGATAAGCAGTACCTTCCTGGGAATGTTTAGGACAACCACTTATCCTGCCAACCTCATATTTCTTATCTTAAAAACAGTCAGTGTTAACTCAGATAAGCATCTCAACCTTCTCATCCCAGGTCCCTTTTGGTCAAAATTTCCATCAACTGTGATTATTGCCTGCAAATCATTCATGCCATTCATTCTATTTGTTAAACAAGCCTGTAAAATCAGTCATGAGTCTTAGAATTGTCTCAAAATATTCAGATATTCCTCCCTGTGTTTCCCTAGCACTCTGTGCAGATCACCATTGATTTGTATCCACCTGAGATCATAAACATCAGAGGCCTTGGTCTAGACTGGGTGAATCTGTTAGTCCCTACCACCCCACCCAATTTTCATAGCAGGCAGACACTAAATGTTGATTGCATTTGTATTGCCTGATACTGTCCTCCAGGGTATCATACTTTTCCTGATAAAGATGGATGCTTAAATCAGCATCAACCAATGATTTCATTTTCTATTCTACCTGCTGTTTTTATAGACCAAGATCATTTCCCAGGAGAATATCATCTCAGGGGATAATGTGATGATTAAGAGAATGTTTATGGAACTCAGCACAGAGCCTTACACATAGTACACACATTGTAAATGGAATCTGAGTTGTTATAATAGTTAACCTTTGGAATGGGCCTTTTAAGTACTTGGTATAATGATAGAAAGATGGCTGTAAGTTGGGGGCAAGCTTGAATATGTCATAATGGCTCATGACATGGGCTTGCCAATGCCATGACTTAGGCTTTGCAGTGTCCATCAAGTTGTTTTTCCTCTCCCTGGGCCTCACTGTCTCCATTTGTAAAATTAGATAATACGGTTACTAAATATGTTACACTGAATTTGTAATTAACCGCTTCTTTATTCCTACATGTATAGCTGATGTGTCTGGATTCCTCATCTGTGATACGTGCTCACTCATCTCTCTAGTAACACGTGCTGACTCCAGACAGATTGAGATGCAGCTCCTACTCAGCCTCAAATAGTCTCATCTGTTAAAAATAGTAATACCTGCCTCAAAGGGCTGCTGAGTGTATCACAGGAGCTGATACCTAGAAAGTTCTTATCAGAGTGTTTGGTGCATGCAATAAACAACATGAGGACCACCTATATATTTTTTTTTTTTTTGGAAGGGAAATCATTCCCTGCTGTTTCAACAAATTTCAAGGAAAGGAGTTTAATCCTAACAAATCAATAAAATTTATCTTTGGAAAGTATCTTTGACATGAAGGCCTCTGTATTTTCAATATTTCAGACATTTCTACTTGTGATTGGTGTGGTGGCTGTGATGGTGGCTGCGATTCCTTGGACTGCTATACCTGTGATTCCCCTTGGCATCATTTTCTTTTTTCTTCGGCGATATTTCTTAGAGACGTCACGAGATGTGAAACGCCTGGAATGTACAAGTGAGTACCAGGGCTCTCAGGTTGGGAGGGCAGTGCAGGCTGACTTCCATTCCTACTGTAATTAACCAGACCCTTGAAATTATGCAGACTGTCCTGTAAATTTCTCACTGTTAACATTAGGTGATTGAAAGTTATGGCCCCTGAGAGTAGGTTTGGCCCTAAAGGCAAATGGAGTTGGCGGTGGTTCAGCTGCACTTTGCATTTTAGCCCAAGGAAGATGGATGTGAGCACCATGAGGACAGGGACCATTTCTGTCTTGTTCACGACATACTTCCTTACACAGAGTATCCACTCTATTAATACTATTCTTGAAAGTATTTCATCATGTTGAAACTATTGTAGAAGGAAAATAGAGAATTTTTCTTCAAAAGAAAGCTGAGTGCTGAAAAATTGATGCTTTTGAACTGTGGTGTTGGAGAAGACTCTTCAGAGTCCCTTGGACTGCAAAGAAATCCAACCAGTTCATCCTAAAGGAGATCAATACAGGGTGTTCATTGGAAGGACTGATATTGAAGCTGAAACTCCCATACCCTGGCTACCTGATGCGAAGAGATGACTCATTTGAAAAGACCCTGATGCTGGGAAAGATTGAAGGCAGGAGGAGAAGGGCATGACAGAGGATGAGATGGTTGGATGGCCTCACTGACTCAATGAACATGAGTCTGGGTAAATTCTGGGAGCTGGTGATGGGCAGGGAGGCCTGGCGTGCTGCAGTCCATGGTGTTGCAAAGAGTCAGACACAACTGAGCAACTGAACTGAACTGGACTGAAAGTTACCAGAAATGACAAGGAAAGGAAAAGATTAGGCAAAGGAAAGGAGACCTCAGGAAATATATGTCAGAACTGATATATTTGAAAAATACACTTTTTCACATGTTCTAGTAAGTTGCAGTTGTTAAAAGTATTGAAAGTTCAGTTCAATCGCTCAGTCATGTCCAACTCTTTGTGACCCCATGAACCGCAGCATGCCAGGCCTCCCTGTCCATCACCAACTACTAGAGTCCACCCAAAGCCATGTCCATTGAGTCAATGATGCCATCCAACCATCTCATCCTCTGTCGTACCCTTCTCATTCTGCCCTAAATCTTTCCCAGCATCAGGGTCTTTTCAAATGAGTCACTCTTTGCATCAGGTGGCCAAAGTATTGGAGCTTCAGCTTCAACATCAGTCCTTCCAATGAACACCCAGGACTGATCTCCTTTACAATGGACTGGTTGGATTTCCTTGCAGTCCAAGGGACTCTCAGGAGTCTTCTCCAACACCACAATTCAAAAGCATCAATTCTTCTGCACTCAGCTTTCTTTATAGTCCAACTCTCACATACATGACTACTGGAAAAACCATAGCTTTGACTAGATGGACCTTTGTTGGCAAAGTAGTGTCTCTCTGCTTTTTAATACGCTGTCTATGTTGGAGATAACATTCCTTCCAAGGTAAGTGTCTTTTAATTTCATGGCTACAGTCACCATCTGCAGTGATTTTAGAGCCCCCCAATATAAAGTTTTCCACTGTTTCCCATCTGTTTCACATGAAGTGATGGGACCAGATGCCATGATCTTAGTTTTCTGAATGTTGAGCTTTAATACGCTGTCTATGTTGGAGATAACATTCCTTCAAGGTAAGTGTCTTTTAATTTCATGGCTACAGTCACCATCTGCAGTGATTTTAGAGCCCCCCAATATAAAGTTTTCCACTGTTTCCCATCTGTTTCACATGAAGTGATGGGACCAGATGCCATGATCTTAGTTTTCTGAATGTTGAGCTTCAAGCCAACTTTTTCACTCTTTTCTTTCACTTTCATCAAGAGGCTTTTCTGTTCTTCTTCACTTTCTACCATAACGGCGGGGTCATCTGCATGTCTGAGGTTATTAATATTTCTCCTGGATATCTTGATTCCAGCTTGTGCTTCTTCCAGTCCAGCATTTCTCATCATGTACTCTGTATATAAGTTAAATAAGCAGGGTGGTAATATACAGCCTTAACGTACTTCTTTTCCTATTTGGAACCAGTCTGTTGTTCCAAGTCCAGTTCTAACTGTTGCTTCCTGACCTGCATACAGGTTTCTCAAGAGGCAAATCAGGTGGTCTGGTATTCCCATCTCTCTCAGAATTTTCCACAGTTTATTGTGATCCGCACAGTCAAAGGCTTTGGCATAGTCAATAAAGCAGAAATAGATGTCTTTCTGGAACTCTCTTGCTTTTCTGGTGATCCAGCGGATGTTGGCAATTTGATCTCTAGTTCCTCTGCCTTTTCTAAAACCAGCTTGAACATCAGGGATTTCACAGTTCACGTATTGCTGAAGCCTGGCTTGGAGAATTTTAAGCATTATTTTACTAGCGTGTGAAATGGGTACAATTGTGTGGTAGTTTGAGCATTCTTTGGCATTGCCTTTCTTTGGGATTGGAATGAAAACTGATCTTTTTCAAACCTGTGGCACTGCTGAGTTTTCTGAATTTGCTGGCATATTGAGTGTAGCACTTTCACAGCATCATCATTCAGGATTTGAAATAGCTCAACGAATTCCATCACCTCCATTAGCTTTGTTCGTAGTGATGCTTCCTAAGGCCCACTTGACTTCACATTCCAGGATGTCTGGTTCTAGATGAGTGATCACACCATGGTGATTATCTGGGTCATAAGATTTTTTTTTTTTTTGTACAGTTCTTCTGTGTATTCTTGCCACCTCTTCTTAATATCTCCTTCTGTTTGGTCCCTACCATTTCTGTCCTTTATTGAACCCCTTGGTATCTCTAGTTTTCTTGAAGAGATCTCTAGTCTTTCCCATTCTATTGTTTTCCTCTATTTCTTTGCATTGATCGCCGAGGAGATGTGTGTTAGTCACTCAGTCATGTCTGACTCTTTGCAACCACATGGACTATAGCCCACCAGACTCTTCTGTCCATGGAATTCCCCAGGCGAGAATACTGGAATGGATAGCCAGTCCCTTCTCCAGAGGATTTTCCTGACCCAGGGTTTGAAGGTCTCCTGCATTGCTAGTGGAATCTTTAATGTCTAAGCCAGGGAAGCCCCGCTGAAAAGATAAGCCCTGTTACTTTCAGGTTTGCTCTTTGTCATTGTCAGGATTTGGGTGACACCACACTGTGTGTGCACCCCTTTTTCAAAGCTATTCATATAAATGATGCTGAAATAATGCCCTAGGAGGTCACAGGAGGGTGATCTGTTCAGTATGCATTTAGTTGATTACTCCATTCACTTTCCTAGATTTAGAATAATGGGGAACAGTGACTTCTCTGGTGATCCTGGGGTAAGACTCTGTCCTTCCAATGTGGGGGCCACCTTCAGTCCCTGTTTAGGAAACCAGATCCTGCAAGGTGCAGCCAAAAAACAGAATAATGGGGAACACATTTTATGATTAGTTAGTCTATTCTACAGGTAATCACAGATGATTAAATAATCAAATTTCTCTCTTATTAATGTATACATTTCATAAATATTAAAATAAAAATAAGGAAAATAGATTATTATATATTTTTTAAAGTTATAAAAATAATAGCCAAAAAGTAAGGAGAGAGTATATTTGCATCAGAGACCTCAACCATGAATAATTATTGCAAATTAATACCAGCTTAACCTTCTAGAAACCAAACCAAGAACAGACACATATAGAGTCTCATGCTTCTCTGTATCTACTTTGTGGGAAAAAAATCTCAGTTCATTCAGTCATAGGAGGTTTTTTTTTTTTTTTTTTTTTTGTTTGGATCACATCTGACTTTGGGGTACTCAGAGCCTCAGTGCTCTCCACTTTTAAAGTAGTTCAGATGCTGAAATGTAATACCCACCATGGAGGGGGAAAAAAGCCTTCAGGAGACTTCCCAGGACTGAGAGTGTGCCTCTGGAAGGGTTTACAAACTCTCACACAGGGACAGTTTAACCCAAATTTCATCCTATTTAATTTGACTATTTAAAGGGCCAGCTTTTTTTTTTTTTTTTAATTGTGGCATTTGTATGTTTTGTTTTTAATAATAAACACTTGAGGTACTTACCCTTATTTGCAAAATGGATAGTGATCATCAGTTTCATAAAATCTGTAGAAGACATTTTCACTCATCAAGAGAAGCAGCTAATCTCCTGTGAGGTTGAGTTTGGTGAGGTGTTTGGATGGATGGGAGCAGTAGAGTCCAGGTGTGTGTACAGTTCTACCTGTATGACTGAGTAGGATAGTAGGACCTGGGGAGGCAGAATAGGAAGTGATGAGCTCCATCAAGTCTTCTGTATAGATAGGGCTCCAGACATTTTATGGTTTGAGGCTACTCATGAAATGGAGTCATTCAACAGTCTTGTTGCAAAGCAGGTCTCCAGAACATTGAGAGAAGGGTTATTCCAGAAAGAATATTTGACAGAATTTTTGCATGGGGAAGGGCCATTTCCCATTCATATGGAAGTGGAGAGAAGGGCTCCTTCTGAGGCTTTTGTCAAGAAGCAGTACAGGATTTTCTCAGTATTTGATCTGGAGAGTCTGAGTCTCCATCCAGTCTTCTGTGTAGATAGGGCTCCAGACATTTTATGGTTTGAGGCTACTCATGAAATGGAGTCATTCAACAGTCTTGTTGCAAAGCAGGTCTCCAGAACATTGAGAAAAGGGTTATTCCAGAAAGAATATTTGACAGAATTTTTGCATGGGGAAGGGCCATTTCCCATTCATATGGAAGTGGAGAGAAGGGCTCCTTCTGAGGCTTTTGTCAAGAAGCAGTACAGGATTTTCTCAGTATTTGATCTGGAGAGTCTGAGAATTTGGCACCATCACTGTGGAATATTTGGACTTTTTGCACCCAGTAGGCTGAAACAAGTTAGACAATACATTTAATCCAGGTACCCCGTCCTGCACACCTCCGATAACCACATGTGGTGGCCAGTTGATCAGAATGTTTATGTTCT
The DNA here is from genome assembly GCA_006408695.1 of Aepyceros melampus. Lineage (NCBI taxonomy): Eukaryota > Metazoa > Chordata > Mammalia > Artiodactyla > Bovidae > Aepyceros > Aepyceros melampus. Next base: position 36,169 of record SJXQ01000739.1, on the reverse strand, counting down.
CTGTCTAGGTGGTGGTGGTGGTTGTGTTTAGTCCCTCAGTTGTGTCCGACTCTTTGACCCCATGGACTACATGCAGCACGCCAGGCTTCCCTGTCCTTCACCATCTCCCAGAGTTTGCTTAAACTCATGTCCATTGAGTTGGTGATGCCATCCAACCATCTCATCCTAGGGCCGAGTGTATGGTTACCTGGCCCCTAGACCAGGCTGTCCTCCCCCAGCCCAGGGCTTCCCATTCTCTCTGAGCCCCAGTGTCTCACAGAAGGAAGCCCACTCCTTCCTTCCTTATAGAACTGGGAACAATAAACACAAGAGGAGGTTCTGTGTCTTTACCTGTTTGTACCTCAACCCCTCTAAATGTGCAGTGCCCAGATGCATGTTGGTACTGACTGAACTGTCACCAGACAGGCATTCAGAGCCTGGACTAAAGAGTGAGGACCTGAGAACAGTCTGGAGTTTCACCCTTGATTCTTTCCCCATCATTTTATAAAATCTCTGTAGCCTCCTGTAAGTTGCATTATTAACTTCCCATAAACAACTTCGTTGTACTAACAGCTCTTCTCTAGGAGACACACAGGTAACAAAGTGATGTCAGTATTTTCTGCTGATACAGCACAAGTTATCACTCACCCCAGACAGAGGTCACAGGCTCGCTATGTGCCCCTGACAACAGCAAGTTACAGCCTCGTTCATGGTGAGGAATGAAAACCCCACCAGGAAGTGTCCTCCCTGCCTGGAAGCCTGCAGCCCACCTGTTCCCTGACAGGCAGGAGCCTAACCCTGGAGCTCATGGTCAGTGTGATCTTAGAGAAGATGGCAGTCATGTGACACCAGGCCCCAAACCCACATGGAGTCAGTCAAAAGATGGACACTGAGGCTGNGTTTCTTGACCTGCATACAGATTTCTCAAGAGGCAGGTCAGGTGGTCTGGTATTCCCATCTCTTTCAGAATTTTCCACAGTTTCTTGTGATCGATACAGTCAAAGGCTTTGGCATAGTCAATAAAGCAGAAATAGATGTTTTTCTGGAACTCTCTTGCTTTTTCCATGATCCAGTGTATATTGGCAATTTGATCTCTGGTTCTTCATATGGAAATCAATGGTCAATACTGAAATCAGACTGATTATTTTCTTTGCAGCTGAAGATGGAGAAGCTCTATATAGTCAGCAGAAACAAGACATGGAGCTGACTGTGGCTCAGCTAATCAGGTCCTTATTGCAAAATTCAGGCTTAAACTGAAGAAAGTAGGGAAAACCACTAGGCCATTCAGGTATGACCTAAATAAAATCCCTTATAGTTATACAGTGGAGGTGATACATAGAGTCAAGGGATTAGATCTGGCAGACAGATTGCCTGAAGAAGTAGGGATGGAGGTTTGTAACACTGTACAGGAGGCACTGACCAAAACCATCCCCAAGAAAAAGAAATACAAGAAGGCAAAGTGGTTACCTGAGGAGGCTTTACAAATAGTTAAGGAAATAAGAAAATTGAAGGGCAAGGGAGGAAGGGAAAGATATATTCAACTGAATGCAAAGTTCCAGAGAATAACAAGGAGCGATAAGAAGGCCTTCTTCAATGAATAATGCAAAGAAATAGAGAAAAACAGCCACTATGGAGAACAGTGTGGAGATTCCTTAAAAAATTGCAAATAGAAATGACTTATGATCCAGCGATCCCACTGCTGGGCATACACACCAAGGAAACCAGAATTGAAAGAGACACGTGTACCCCAATGTTCATTGTGGAACTATTTATAATAGCCAGGACATGGAAGCAACCTAGATGTCCATCAGTAGATGAATGGATAAGAAAGCTGTGGTACATATACACAATGGAGTATTACTCAGCTATTAAAAAGAATACATTTGAATCAGTTCTAATGAGGTGGATGACGCTGGAGCCGATTATACAGAGTGAAGTAAGCCAGAAAGAAAAACACCAATACAGTATACTTACACATATATATGGAATTTAGAATGATGGTAATGATAAACCTGTACGCAAGACAGCAAAAGAGACACAGATGTATAGAACGGCCTTTTGGACTCTGT
>SJXQ01000739.1:5831-33120 GCA_006408695.1 Aepyceros melampus | reverse complement strand
GTTTGATGCAGGATGCAGGATGCTTGGGACTGATGCACGGGGATAATCCAGAGAGAGGGTGTGGGGTGGGAGGGGGGAGGTGGGGGTCGGGATTGGGAGTTTATGTACACTCATGGCTGATTCATGTCGATGTGTAGCAAAACGAATACAGTATTGTAAAGCAAAACAAACTAAAAAAAAAATAAAAATTAAAAAAAAAAAAAGACTAGAGATCTCTTCAAGGAAACTGGAGACATCAAGGGAACATTTCATGCAAGGATGAGCACAATAAAGGACAGAAGGACCTAACAGAAGCAGAGGAGATTAAGAAGAGGTGGAAAGAATACACAGAAGAACTATACAAAAAAGGTCTTAAGGACCCAGATAATCGGCCAGACATCCTAGAATGTGAGGTCAGGTAGGCTATAGGAAGCATTACTATGTACTAGTGGAAGCTAGTGGAAGTGATAGAATTCCAAATGAACTATTTAAAATCCTAAAGGCCCAGCAATCCCACTGCTGGGTATACACCCTGAGGAAACCAGAACTGAAAGAGACACATGTACCTCAATGTTCACTGAAGCATTATTACAATAGCTAGGACATGGAAGCAACCTAGATGTCCATTGGCCGAAGAATGATAAGGAAGTTGTGGTACATATACACAATGGAATATTACTCAGCTGTGAAAAGGAACACATTAGAATCAGTTCTAATGAGGTGGATGACCCTGGAGCCTATTAAAAGAGTGAAGTAAGTCAGAAAGAGAAAGACGACTACTGTGTATTAACTCATACATATCGAATTTAGAAAGACAGTACCAATAATTCTACATGCAGGGCAGCAAAGGAGACACAGATGCAAAGAAGAGACTTTTGGACTTAGTGGGAAAAGGCGAGGGTGGGATGATTTGAGAGAACACCATGGAAACATGTATATTACCATATGTAAAATAGATAACCAGTGCAAATTTGATGCATGAAGCAGGGCACCCAAGGCCAGTGCTCTGGGGCAATCCAGAAGGATAGGGTGGGGAGGGAGGAAGGAGGGGGGTTCAGGATGGGCGGCAGGGAACACATGTATACCTGTGGCTGATTCATGTTGATGTATGGCAAAAACCATCACAATATTGTAAAGTAATTATTCTCCAATTAAAATAAATTAACTTTAAAAATGAAATCTAAAATGAAAACTAAGTTCTTTGTTAAAGTAACAAATGAAACAAGTGCTTTGACTAAAAAAACAAATAAAATCCTAAAGGATGATGCTGTTAAAGTGTTGCACTCAACATGTCAGCAAATTTGGAAAACTCTGCAGTAACCATAGACTGGAAAAGGTCAGTTTTCATTCCAATTCCAAAGGAGGGAAATGCCAAAGAATGTTCAAACTACCACACAATTGTGCTCATTTCACATGCTAGTAAGGTTATGCTCAAAATCCTTCAAGCTAGGCTTCAGTAGTACATGAACCAAGAACTTTCAAATGTATAAGCTGGGTTTAGAAAAGCAGAGAAATCAGAGATCAAATTGCCAGCATTCATTAGATTACAGAAAAAGCAAAGGAATTCTGTTTCATTGACTACACTAAAGCGTTTGACTGTGTGGATCACAACAAACTGTGGAATATTCTTAAAGAAATGGGAATACCAGACCACCTTACCTGTCTCCTGAGAAATCTGCATGCAGGTCAAGAAGCAACAGTTAGAACCAGACATGGAACAATGGACTGGTTGCAAATTGGGAAAGGAGTACATCAAGGCTACATACTGTCACCTTGCTTATCTAACTTATATGCATAGTACATCATGCGAAATGCTGGGCTGGGTGATCCACAAGCTGGAATCAAGATTGCCGGAAGAAATATCAACCACCTCAGATATGCAGATTTCTCTAACGGAAAATGAAGAGAAACAAAAGAACCTCCTGATGAGGGTGAAGGAGTAGAGTGAAAAAGCTGACTTGAAATCAATATCAACAAATTAAGATCATGGTATACAACCACAACACTTCATGGCAAATAGATCTGGGAAAAGTGGAAGCAGTGACAGATTTTATTTTCTTGGGTTCTAAAATCACTGAGGATGGTGACTACAGCCACTAAATTAAAAGATGCTTGCTCCTTGGAAGAAAAGCTATGACAAACCTAGACAGCGTATTAAAAAGCATAGATATCACTTTGTTGACAAAGGTCCATATAGACGAAACTATGGTTTTTCCATAGTCAAGTATGGATATGAGAGTGGACAATAAAGAAGGCTTAGCACCAAAGAACTGGTGCTTTCAAACTGTGGTGCTGGAAATGACTCTTGAGAGTCCCTTAGCCTACAAAGGGGCTTCCCTTGTAGCTCGTTGGTAAGAACTTGGCCTGCAGTGCAGGAGACCTGGGTTCGATGCCTGGGTTGGAAAGATCTCCTGGAGAAGGAACTGGCAACCCACTCCAGTAATGTTGTGATCAAACCAGTCAATCCTAGAGAAATAAACCCTGAATATTCACTGGAAGGGCTGATACTGAAACTGAAGCTCCATAATTCTAGCCATCTGATGGGAAGAGCTCACTCGTTGGAAAAGACCCTGAAATTGAGAAAAGTTGAAGGTAAAAAGAGTAAGGGGTGGCAGAAGATGAGACTGTTAGATAGCATCAATTCAGTGGACGTGAGTTTGAGCAAACTCTAAGAGATAGTGAACAGGGAAGCCTGGTGTGCTCTAGTCCATGGGCTTCTAAAGAGTTCGACACAATTTAGCAAATGAACTACAGCAACAACAGAATATGCAATAGAATATTACTCAGCCATAAACAGGAATGAAATAATGCCATTCAGCAACATGGATGGATCTAGAGATTATCATACTAAGTGAAGTAGTCAGACAAAGAGAAATATTAAATATTATCATTTATATGTGGGATTTTAAAAAATGATACAAATGAACTCATTTACAAAACAGAAAGAGACTCACAGACATAGAAAACAAACTTATGATTACCCAAGTGGAAAAAGGGGAGATATAAATTAGAAACGTGAGAGATTAACAGGTATATAATACTATACGTAAAATTAATAAACAATAAGAATCTACCATATAGCATAGGGAACTATATTCAATATCTTATACAAAACTATAATGGAAAAGAATCTGATAAAATAGCAACCCACTCCAGTACTCTTGCCTGGAAAATCCCATGGACGGAGGAGCCTGGTAGGCTGCAGTCCATGGGGTCGCGAAGAATCAGACTCGACTGAGCGACTTCACTTTCACTTTTCTCGTTCATGCATTGGAGAAGGAAATGGCAACCCACTCCAGTGTTCTTGCCTGGAGAATCCCAGGGACGGGGGAGCCTGGTGGGCTGCCATCTATGGGGTTGCACAGAGTCGACACGACTGAAGTGACTTAGCAGCAGCAGCAGCATGTATATATTCACTGAATCCCTGTACTATATACCAGAAAAACTGTTAAGTCAACTATACCTCAATTAAAATAAACAACTCTACAGAGTGAGTACTGATATTTACATCTCACAAATGAGAAAACAAAGGCCCAGAGAAGGTATGGGCTTAGCCTCAGAGGGTTTTGCTACTCTTTAAATCCTAGAGAAGAATTCTAGTTCTACAGTCCTTTGTGCTATCTCTTTCTTCTCTGAGGCCCTGTAGAGTGATCTGCACGTGCCTAAATTCTGCCCAACATTTGCAGTTGGCCACAGGAGAGGTGAAAGTGAGACCACCAAGAGGAGAGTGAAAATTTAGGGGAAGGATTACTGGGACTCAGGTGCATCCCACTTTTCCCACTCCCTTTCTTTCTTTGTTCTTTCCATTAGTCCTCATTTTGTGAGTATTTTCATGTCACAGCCAATCAAATTTTATTTTCTCCTCAGTTTTTTGTTCATCATTTTTAGGATTTCATGTTTGTTTATTTGAGGCGTGCTTCCCTACAAATGAAAAAATGTTCTCAAATATACCATCCATTGAAAAACTGCCCACTGTAATTATGAAACACTTCCATGGTGCCATCATTTGATCCTGTCTAATCCCATATTCAAAAGCCATTTAGAAATGGGTTTTCTCATTCATACCTTAAACAGTTAATCTAGCCACATTGTTTGGTTATTCTTGTTTGATTGATTCACTCTGTTTTATTATACTGAACTTATTTAAAAGCTTCTGTTTTATAATTGTGTGGGACTTGGGGGCAATTCATTCAAAGGTCTGTACCCTATAAATAAATTACTCTCCTTTTGCTACTAACATGAACCGGTTCTATTGAAACCGGGGGGAAAACGCAAAAGAAAGCTGAAGACACAGCTTTTGTTAAAGTGAGGGGAAAAAGTACACCTATTCTGTTAGAGAAGACCTTTAAAAACCCACAGTGATTATACAAAAGGGAGCAAAAGCAGTTTAGAAGAGATGAAATAAATGGTAAACAATCATACCTCCAACATAGAGAATGCGTCATTTCCTCATTTAAAAGAAGATGTTGGAAGTCAAGAAAACTGGTGTTAGTCTAAAGAAAAGGAACAGAGGTTGACCTTTTTTTTTTTCTGTATTTTGTAGCAAATGTAGTGGCCATTCTGTTAATTAGCTATACTTTTAGAAACAACCCCATGAATCAGGTTTTAAAACTCCGGAAACTAAGGAGAAAGAACAATAGTTCAGGTCTGTATAAATTGCACATCAAGTAACTGTGCTTGAAATTTTATTCCAGAAAATATTTACAGATTGCTTTCTTCTGATATTGGACTTCCCTGGTGGCTCAGAGGGTAAAGCGTCTGTCTACAATGTGAGAGACTTGGGTTCGATCCCTGAGTTGGGAAGATTCCCTGGAGAAGGAAATGGCAACCCACTCCAATACTCTTGCCTTGAAAATCCCATGGACAGAGGAGCTTGGTGCAGGCTACTATCTATGGGGTTGCAGAGTAGAGCACGACTAAGCGACTTTACTTTTCTTCTGATACCTGGGAATAAGGACATATTTCACTATTGTTTTAACTTGGAAATTGTTTCTGCTTGTAAACATCTGTGTGGAAAAAGAATGGGGTCAGTGCTTTTCATAAACCATGTGATTTGACGGGTGTCCAATGCATAATTACCCTGGCATTACATATATGTTATGGCAAAGGATGGAGATGATATTTCTGATGAAATTGTATCCAAACACCTCACTGTACCAAATTTATGAGAATTAACAAACAAGTTCAATGCAATTGGAGAACTGGTACACTTCAGTGGAGGAGGTGGGTGCGAGCCACTACCAAGAGAGGAAAAATGAAGAAATTGTGATCTATGGTTTCTAGCAATGAGACTCCTTTTGGTTGACTCATCCAATGTGAAAATAAAATGAAATATCTTCTCTTCTGCAGTCAAGAAGATAATTAATGAGCCACTCATTTCTAAATGAAGACCTAAGGGAATACAGCAACCGGTTTGAATTTTAAAAGAGAAGAGTGCTTACATGTTTCAAAGAATACCAAGTAAAAAAATCACCCCATTAACATTTGAATTTGAGTTCTTATTCATTTTTAAATGAGCTGTAACCCATGCCGTGTCTCCTTGAGTGCTACTCATCAACTGTAATTACCATCTTTGGTAAAGTACGGAGAAATGGGAATATTTTTCCTGCTATCTGCTTTACTTTTAGATAAAGTCAGATGGACAGTGCATTTGAGTGAATGAAGTCACTCAGTCATGTCCAACTCTTTGCGACCCCATGGACTGTAGCCTACGAGGCTCCTCTGTCCATGGAATTTTCCAGGCAAGAGAATTTTCCAGGCAAGAGTACTGGAGTGGGTTGCCATTTTCTTCTCCAGGGGATCTTCCCGACCCAGGAATTGAACCCGTGTCTCCCGCATTGCAGCCAGACGTTTTACCGTCTGAGCCACCAGGGAGGTCACCCTGGTGACTTCAGATGGACAGTGCATTTAGAGCGCCTCAAATACAGGGCAAGGGCCTCAAGGTGAATCTGTAGACCGCTGCTCACCCTTAGGCTTCAGACAATGAAAAGCACCTGAAATAGGGAAGGGTTTTAGAAAGAATGTCAGCCAAAAAGAGGCAAACATCCATCCTTGGATTTCTTACCAACATTTTCAGGCAGTGGCTCAGATGATCTTTATTGATGATAACAGTTAACATTTACCGAGTGCCAACTACACGCCAAGTACTTTATGTGCATTGTCTTCTTAAATTCTTATCCCAAATTTTGTGTTAGAGAATATAGGGACGATTATTACTCTCATTTTACAGATGGGTAAACTGAAGTTGAGAGAGTGAAAGTTCCTTGCCAAAGGTCTTACAGCTGATACAGGCAGAATTCAAATCCATGTCTGTCTAACGGTTCAGGAATCCTTGTCCAAACACTGCTTCTGTCCAGCTGCATGTGCCAAAATCATTAGGGTTGGAGGGATGTGACACAGCCACCAGCCAGGCTCAGGGATGTCCCCCTGAGTACCTATGGCTGAATGAGGGTCACTTCTCAACTCTCTGTGCTTCAGAAGGGGCCTGACCAGAACCAAAGGGGTCAATTTTATCTGTGAGAAAGAGGGAAATTTTCTTTGCAGTTCTCAAAGATCTACAGATGTGTACCTCTCTTACTGACCCCAAGCAGAGCCCTGTGGGGCCCTGGGCATGGAGGCTTTTTTGTCCCCCATTTCATGTAGGCGAGACTCCAGCCTCCATGACCCTCTCTGAGTTCCAAAGGTCAAAATGAAGTGAAGTTGCTCAGTCGTGTCTGACTGCGACCCTGTGGACTGTAGCCTACCAGGCTCCTCCATCAATGGGATTTTCCAAGCAAGAGTACCGGAGTGGGTTGCCATTTCCTTCTTCAGGGGATCTTCCCGACCCAGGGATCGAACCCAGGTCTCCAGCATTGTAGGCTGACACTTTACTGTCTGAGCCAGTAGGGAAGTCCTCCAAAGGTCAGAACAGTTGCTAATCAAGAAAGGAGCAAACAGGAAACCAACTGAGTTAAGAGTAAAGAAACCAAAGAGACTCATCAGGATTAGCTGACTGACTACCTAAGACCCTGCACACACCCTCACATTGTTAGAAATGCCACTCTTGAAACTTTGCAAAAGAAAGAAGAATGCTAGACTGTTACTGTTTTGATCCTTATCACATCCCCCTGTCTGAATATATAATTTCTCCTATTCTGACTGTATGGATCACAACAAACTGTGGGAAATTCTTGAAGCAATAGGAAAACCAGACCACTGTACCTGCCTGCTGAGAAACCTGTATGCTGATCAAGAAGCAACAATTAGAATGGGACATGGAACAATGGACTGGTTCAAAATTGGGAAAGGAATATGTGAAGGCTGTATATTGTCACCCTGCTTAGTTAACTTACATGCAGAGTACATCATGCAAAATGCACAAGCTGGAATCAAGATTGCCAGGAGAAATACCAATAACCTCAGATATGCAGGTGACACCACCCTTATGGCAGAAAGTGAAGAGGAATTAAAGAGCCTCTGATGAAAGTGAAAGAGGAGAGTGAAAGAGCTGGCTTAAAATTTAACTTTCAAGAAACAAAGATCATGGAATACGGTCCCATCACTTCATGGCAATAGATGGGGAAACAGTGGAAAACAGACTTTTTTTCTTGGGCTCTAAAATCACTGTGAATGACCCAATCAAAAAATGGGCCAAAGAACTAAATAGACATTTCTCCAAAGAAGACATACGGATGGCTAACAAACACATGAAAAGATGCTCAACATCACTCATTATCAGAGAAATGCAAATCAAAACCACAATGAGGTACCATTTCACACCAGTCAGAATGGCTGCGATCCAAAAGTCAACAAGCAATAAATGCTGGAGAGGGTGTGGAGAAAAGGGAACCCTCTTGCACTGTTGGTGGGAATGCAAATTAGTACAGCCACTATGGAGAACAGTGTGGAGATTCCTTAAAAAATTGCAAATAGAAATGCCTTATGATCCAGCGATCCCACTGCTGGGCATACACACCAAGGAAACCAGAATTGAAAGAGACACGTGTACCCCAATGTTCATTGCGGCACTGTTTATAATAGCCAGGACATGGAAGCAACCTAGATGTCCATCAGCAGATGAATGGATAAGAAAGCTGTGGTACATATACACAATGGAGTATTACTCAGCTATTAAAAAGAATACATTTGAATCAGTTCTAATGAGGTGGATGACGCTGGAGCCGATTATACAGAGTGAAGTAAGCCAGAAAGAAAAACACCAATACAGTATACTTACACATATATATGGAATTTAGAATGATGGTAATGATAAACCTGTACGCAAGACAGCAAAAGAGACACAGATGTATAGAACGGCCTTTTGGACTCTGTAGGAGAGGGAGAGGGTGGGATGGGTTGGCAGAGTGGCAGTGTAACATGTGTGATATCATAAGTGAAACGAATCGCCAGTCCAGGTTTGATGCAGGATGCAGGATGCTTGGGACTGATGCACGGGGATAATCCAGAGAGAGGGTGTGGGGCGGGAGGGGGGAGGTGGGGGCGGGAATGGGAGTTCATGTACACTCGTGGCTAATCCATGTCGATGTGTAGCAAAACGAATACAGTATTGTAAAGGAAAACAAACTAAAAAAATAAAAATTAATTAAAAAAAAAAATCACTGTGGACAGTAACTGCAGCCATGAAATTAAAAGACACTTGCTCCTTGTAAGAAAAGCAATGAAAAACCTAGACAGTGTACTGAAAAGCAGAGATACTGTTTTGCCTACTGAAGGTTTGAATAGTCAGAGCCATGGTTTTTCCAGTAGTCATGTATGGATCTGAGAGCTGGACAATAAAAAAGGCTGAGCACTGAAGAACAGATGCCTTCAAACTGTGGTGCTTAAGAAGACTCTTGACAGTCCCTTGGACTGCAAGGAGATCAAGCTAGTCAATAATAAAGGAGATCAGTCCTGAATATTATTGGAAGGACTGATGCTAAAGTTGAAGCTCCAAAACCCTGGCCAGCTGATTCAAAGAGCCAACTCATTGGAAAAGACTCTGATACTGGGAAAGATCAAAGGCAGGAGGAGAAGGGGATGACAGAGGATGAAATGGTTGGATGGCATCACGCACTCAATGGACATGAGTTTGAGCAAACTTGGGGAGACAGTGAGGGACAGGGAAGCCTGGCATGCTGCAATCCATGGGGTTGCAAAGAGGATTTAGCAACTGAACAACAACAACTTCAATTCATATGCTGAAACCCTAATTCTGTTACAGAAAAAAAGAGTCACAATATTTATTTAAGGTGGTGAGGCCAATTTCATGCAATGAGGGGTCTGCAGTGAAGGAAAAAGATCAGCCCAGGGACAAACACAAGGACATGTGGAGATTTAGACAAGGACTTTGGTTGGGGGGTGGGGGGGAGTGGGTGATGTAGAGGATTATTAGCAGATGGAAAACTACTAAAAGTCCATAGGGATTTTTGCTAGGCCCACTCAGTAGGATCTTTGCCAAAGACAGGACCAGTAAGTAATAAGATAGCCAGGATTGGGTGAAGGAAACGGATCATCTATCAAGGGGAGAGATTTTTGCTAAACTGACACCACAGGATTCTTGCTAAAATTGCACTAAGTAGGCCAAGGACAAAACCCAAGGTCAGGGTTTTGAGAACTTAGTGCAGCCTGACTAGAGTTTGATTAAGGAGTCTTTGTCAAAGTAAAAGCTCAGTTGCACTGAACACCCACCCCCTTCAGTGAAATCTTATATATTGACCTTCCCCAGCTGCCTCTTTGGCGCTGCCTCTCAGAGCTATCTGAGGTGCTGCCTCCTGGGCTACAGTCCTCATTTTGTCCCAGAGAAAACTTAACTTGTCAACTCTCAAGATGTTTTAGTCAACAGAGTCTTCCCAGGACAGGCCTTCCCTCATAAGCTCTGCTTTAGCTCCTCTCTGAGCTACCTGCTGCTGCTGCTATTGCTAAGTCACTTCAGTCATGTCCGACTGTGCAACCCCATAGACGGCAGCCCACCAGGCTCCCCGTCCCTGGGATTCTCCAGGCAAGAACATTGGAGTGGGTTGCCATTTCCTTCTCCAATGCATGAAGGTGAAAAGTCGAAGTGAAGTCGATCAGTCGTATCTGACTCTTCACAACCCCATGGCCTGCAGCCTGCCAGGCTCCTATGTCCATGAGATTTTCCAGGCAAGAATGCTGGAGTGGGTTGCCATTGCCTTCTCCGTGAAGTATCTAGATAATAGTATTTGATGCAAATTTCCTGAGTAGTCTTGCAGATGTGAAAATCAAATGTAAGAACTACTTGATAACCAGGAACACACAGCACCATGCCTCTTGGAGCCTAGGGACTGATAAAATTAACCCTGTGACTCCACTCCGGTGCTTCACGATCAGCCAATCAGAGAATTGTGCACAGAGAATCGAGCACAGACCCTGCGACCCTCCTCCCAACCTGTTCTTTAAAAATGCTTTGCAGAAACCCTTTGGGGACCTCATCTCTTTGCATGGCCTTGGAATAAACCTTTCTCTGCTTCAAACTCCAACGTTTCAGTTTGTTTGGCCTCACTGTGCATCAGGCACATGAACTTGTGTAACACTCTCACTTTGATCCTGAACTTCCTGCCTCCTGAACTGTGAAAAATAAATTTCTGTTGTTGAAGCCACCTAATCCATGATACTTTGTTACACAGTAAAAACAAACAGGACCCTGTGGTACAAAAGCCTCTCTATGACTCTCATTTCTTGTTTGCAGGAAAAGGCTTAAGCTTCCTATCCCTGCCTTTAGTTCCAAAGGGCAGATTAAGCAGCTACTATGGCACCCTATACCAAGACCACAGGTGTGGAGCCTCGTACCAAGGTCACAGGACAAAAATCTCTGGAGTTGACCAAGCCCCATAGCAACTGTTGCCACAAGCTTCCAGATTTAAATCAGCCAGTTCCCTGACCCCATATTAGGTGAAATAGCCTGCTATTACTCACCCTATAGCTTCTGAACCAATCACCTAATGCCACCATTTCAGTAGGAACTTTCTCTGTCTTGAGGCTATAAAAATTGGCTACTAGCCTAAGAAAGTGTTTGGCTCTTTCTTGAGCCAGCTCAAAGTTCTAACAGCATCTTCCACTCTAATAAACTTCATTCTCCTCTCAATCACAGGACAAAAATCTCTGGAGTTGACCAAGCCCCATAGCAACTGTTGCCACAAGCTTCCAGATTTAAATCAGCCAGTTCCCTGACCCCATATTAGGTGAAATAGCCTGCTATTACTCACCCTATAGCTTCTGAACCAATCACCTAATGCCACCATTTCAGTAGGAACTTTCTCTGTCTTGAGGCTATAAAAATTGGCTACTAGCCTAAGAAAGTGTTTGGCTCTTTCTTGAGCCAGCTCAAAGTTCTAACAGCATCTTCCACTCTAATAAACTTCATTCTCCTCTCACTCTGCCTCGTGTCTGGAAATTCTCTTCCAACCTTCGCAGGGACCATGACAGTTACTAGTTAGGGGAGGGGCTTCCCTGGTGGCCCAGTGGTAAAGAATTCGGCTTCCAAAGCGGGACATGTGGGTTCGATCCCTGGGTCAGGAAGATCTCCTGAAGAAAGGCATGGTGCTTCACTCCAGTATTCTTGCCTAGGAAATTCCATTGACAGAGAAACCTGGCAGGCTACAATCCATGGGGTTGCAAAACAGTCTGATATGGCTTAGTGACTAAATAACAACAACAAAGGGAGAAAGGGAATGCAGAAAGGAAGGAAAAGCAGTAAAGAAGCAAAATGCAGTGATAAGGCAGAGCCTGAATTCCTCAACAGATATACATAACAATAGGATTAAAAAAAAACCCAGACAGTGTATTAAAAAGCAGAGACATTACTTTGCCAACAAAGGTCCATATAGTCAAAGCTGTGGTTTTTCCAATAGTCATGTATGCATGTGAGAGTTGCACCATAAAGAAGGCTGAGCGCCAAATAATTGATGCTTTTGAACTGTGGTGTTGGAGAACACTTTTGAGAGTCCCTTGGACTGCAAGGAGATCAAACCAGTCAATCCTAAAGGAAATCAATCCTGAATATTCATTGGAAGGACTGATGTGGAAGCTGACGCTCCAATACTTTGGCCATCTGATGTGAAGAGCTGACTCATTGGAAAAGACCCTGATGCTGGGAAAGACTGAAGGCACGAAGAGAAGGGGACAAAAGAGGACAAGATGATTGGATGGCATCACTGACTCAATGGACGTGAGTTTGAGCAAGCTCTGGGAGATGGTGAAGGACAAGGAAGCCTAACGTGCTGCAGTCCTTGAGGTTGTAAAGAGTCAGACGTGACTGATCAACTGAACAACAACAAATGATGAGTATCTTTGATCTGTTCCATAGGAGCTAAGGTCTCCACCTAGGTGGAGGATGGTAACTTCAGGCTGAGAACAAAGACACAGACCCAAGCCTGGCTGGAACCAGAAGGCTGATGACTGAGATCCTGAAATATCACTGTGTTACCTCCTCATCCACCAATTAGAAGGGAGCCATGCATCCTGCAGCCTTAACCCAATATTGCCTTTAAAAACTCTTCCCTGAAAGTCGCTGGGGAGTTCTGGTCTTTTGAGCATGACCTGCCCGTTCTCCTTGCTCAGCCCTTGCAACAAACCTTCCTCTGCTCTGAACTCTGATACTTCATTTTTTCTGGCCTTACTTTGCATTGAGCACACAAACTTGGGTTCTATAACAGCGAACCAAACAAAGGAACACACTCCCTGAATATCAGTTTTGAAGAGCATCTTTAAGTAGGAGAGAGAAATAACTGCTTAAGAAGAAAAAGAAAAAAAATTGGAATATATTCTGCTTTTAGATTTAATAATCTAGGCCTTATAAGATCTTTAAAAATAAGAGGAATGAACTCTATTCGACCAAAGTTTCTTCAGAACAGGGTCCCCAGCTGAGCTCCCTGATCCTGCTGGTTTTGAGGGGTAAGTCCTCCATCTTTTGAGATCTTTCCCTATTGCTGGGCCACATGAACAATAGGAAAAGACAAATCTGTATCATAAACACACTGAACTATTTTACAGTAATAACTTATGGGGAAAAGAGCAAAACACTCCCTCTTATTACCAAATGATTGCTTCAGGAGCATTTCCTTCATAAACTATCATCAAATATCCAACCACGAAACAAATCTATTAAATTGCATCAATTTCTAATCAAATTCAGAGAAACACAGGAAGTCAAGTGCTCTGGGTCATAATCTCAGATTCATCATTAATTGTAGAAGTAAACAGTAACTAGTAACAAGGTGAGTCACATTTCTTCTCTATGTCAATTCCAAATCTAGACAATAAGACTAATGACGTACTTCTAAACTAATATTTGGTAAGTTATTAAAGTGATGAAAATAGTTGTGAAATATTTAGATGGGCAATGGGCTAGACAAGTATAAGGCAATATTACATGCAGCATTTTTCTAATAGCTAATTACTACAAAACAAACCTTTGAAAATAAATTAAATCCATCTAGACATATCCTCAAAAGAATCTTATAAAATATGTATTAGAGGTTTTATTAACCTATTACATGAAGTAAATTGTGTAACCTCTTACTGAAATAATATATTACTATACAAATTAATGACCAAAAAATAATGCAAACCCAGAAGTTTTTCATAAATCACTTGTGCTGCTTGTCCACGATTTTCTCAAAGGTGTAAATTCCCTTCCAAATTTCAGAGCAGATAATCTGAAAATTTTCTATGTTAAAGACTACCAACCCAAACTTTGTCACTCTTATTCATAGCAACACCCTTTCCACCCATTGAGTTTATCTTTCCACAATCTCTAAGAGCATCTAAGCCTCCTTTTTCAAGAAACTCAGCTTCCTGTGAAATTCAATTATCATGTGCATGCAAACTGTACCCAAAGTTATATGCCAAATTTTGACATTGCTGAAGCTTTAAAACTCAGAGTATGTGTGTTTCACCTCTACCCTGCACTCGTACTTAGGTTTCATTCCCTGAGTCAAGAATATGGGGTCAAGAAGTTCATTCAGGAGATGGTTTCAGGAAGTGGGGGAAACAGTAGGTGACACGGAGAAGGGAAGGGAGCTGATAAAAGGCATGTAAAAGCAGCACACCCCGAAAGCTGAATATTTATCCACATCTCCCATCGTATACAGATTAATCAATGCTATCAACATGAGCCTTTTTTCAGCTCCTCTTTCTCCTTCACTCTTCTCATCCATTCTTTTATCAAAGCCGATGGGTTCTTACCTCTCTATACTGATTCAGCTTCACATTTCCTTTTTTCCTCCCACATCCAAACTCATAAGCCCCTTGAACAGAGTTCTGTGAATCCTCTGAGCTGGGAGCCCTGTCTCCAGTCCCAACCTGGTGCCATCTTGGCTATGCACTACGGTTCAAACACCAGTGACAGAATGTTATTTTTTTCTCTTGCTCAAGTGGTACAACACTGCATATTATATTAAAGCCAAAAGATTTGACCTAATCTTTCCTTTTTGCCCAACTTTAACCCCAGATAATCAAATCTATTTGATGTCTTTTGGTGGGATCTGCACCATCTGGCTGGACCCTGGCCCCTTCCGGTCATACTATGCCATCAGTTCAGTTCAGTTCAATCACTCAGTCGTGTCCGACTCTTTGTGACCATTCTCCCTGTATTTTCTACAAGTCAGCCATATTTGCCTCCTGTGAGTTCTTGAACTTGTCAAGTTCCTTCCAATTCAGAGGTTTTACACATGCTCTTCCCCTCCTTAGTCTGCAACATTTCTCTCGGTTCTTCACTTATGCCTCCCTGAGTTGGAATAGCGTTTAATTAAGCCTTTCTAACTGATTCTCCTGTACCCAGCCTCCACTTCCTGTGCTCTGACAGGTCAAATGACTTGTTACATACTTTTATAGCCTGTTTTTCTCCTTCCTACCACTTCATATGATTGCAGCTCATTTATTGATTAATTGCATTAACTGATTAATTACATTTTAAATTTCTGCTTCTCCCAGCAGGCTGTAACTTTTATGAGTGCCTGCACTGCTCACCCATGTTTCCTTAACACCTAGCATAATGCTTAGCACACTACCAGTGCTCAATACATATGAAAGAATGAATATTATGCAAATTACACTTTCTAGCTCTGAAGATTTTGATTTCTCATCCCCTGATGGCTTCCACCCTCTTCAATTAGATAAAATATTTTGTAAACAACTGTGCTCAAGAAATATTGCAAATGGATCCCACAACAAACAATCTGAGAGGGCTCTGTGTAAACATAAAGGTAAAGGGTAAAATGTTACAAAATCATTATCATTCTTTATCCATCATCAAAACATCACATTGTGCATCATTTGCAAGCTAGATCTAATGAAACAGTAAGATTTTCAGGGACTTGATAACAATGCTGGCCATAGGAGACTATAGAAAACAAGATGATCCACTATCAACATGAGCCTTTTTTCAGCTCCTCTTTCTCCTTCACTCTTCTCATCCATTCTTTTATCAAAGCCGATGGGTTCTTACCTCTCTATACTGATTCAGCTTCACATTTCCTTTTTTCCTCCCACATCCAAACTCATAAGCCCCTTGAACAGAGTTCTGTGAATCCTCTGAGCTGGGAGCCCTGTCTCAGTCCCAACCTGGTGCCATCTTGGCTATGCACTACGGTTCAAACACCAGTGACAGAATGTTATTTTTTTCTCTTGCTCAAGTGGTACAACACTGCATATTATATTAAAGCCAAAAGATTTGACCTAATCTTTCCTTTTGCCCAACTTTAACCCCAGATAATCAAATCTATTTGATGTCTTTTGGTGGGATCTGCACCATCTGGCTGGACCCTGGCCCCTTCCGGTCATACTATGCCATCAGTTCAGTTCAGTTCAATCACTCAGTCGTGTCCGACTCTTTGTGACCATTCTCCCTGTATTTTCTACAAGTCAGCCATATTTGCCTCCTGTGAGTTCTTGAACTTGTCAAGTTCCTTCCAACTCAGAGGTTTTGCACATGCTCTTCCCCTCCTTAGTCTGCAACATTTCTCTCGGTTCTTCACTTATGCCTCCCTGAGTTGGAATAGTGTTTAATAAAGCCTTTCTAACTGATTCTCCTGTACCCAGCCTCCACTTCCTGTGCTCTGACAGGTCAAATGACTTGTTACATACTTGTATAGCCTGTTTTTCTCCTTCCTACCACTTCATATGATTGCAGCTCATTTATTGATTAATTGCATTAACTGATTAATTACATTTTAAATTTCTGCTTCTCCCAGCAGGCTGTAACTTTTATGAGTGCCTGCACTACTCACCCATGTTTCCTTAACACCTAGCATAATGCTTAGCACACTACCAGTGCTCAATACATATGAAAGAATGAATATTATGCAAATTACACTTTCTAGCTCTGAAGGTTTTGATTTCTCATCCCCTGATGGCTTCCACCCTCTTCAATTAGATAAAATATTTTGTAAACAACTGTGCTCAAGAAATATTGCAAATGGATCCCCCAACAAACAATCTGAGAGGGCTCTGTGTAAACATAAAGGTAAAAGGTAAAATGTTACAAAATCATTATCATTCTTTATCCATCATCAAAACATCACATTGTGCATCATTTGCAAACTAGATCTAATGAAACAGTAAGATTTTCAGGGACTTGATAACAATGCTGGCCATAGGAGACTATAGAAAACAAGATGATCCTGTGATCTTGTTAAAGCTTGTCTTTACTCCTAAATTTAAGAAGAAATGCAAGCAGTGCTAACAGAAGTTAGACAGTACAGTGGTGACTTAATCTTTGGAAATTTAGGGGACAGGTGTGACAGCCTATTGTGTCTCAGAATAAACAGTTTCAATAAAGTCCTAAAGCATAAAAACTGGAAGAGAATTTTATTTTACTTAATCTTATTTGCTAGAACTTAACATTGAACAAGTGGTGTTGGCTGAACTATAGGAGTTTAAAAATTCCCCTTTCTTTATCATGGGTCTCAAAGAGAAATGTATCCATTTGTTCCATCACAAATGTTCAGCTATAGATTTGAGGGATAATAAAAGCTCTGGCCTTGCTATTTAATTATTCATTTGTCAGGTAGAAAGATTTAGCTATCCAAATGGGCTTGTAACTCAGAAATGGAAATATATGTTTATTTTAAAGGATAGCCATGTAATTTCAAAACAAACTAATGTCAATCTAAATTTTTATTATGACAGTGGCAATTTGGCAATTATGTAAAAAGCTGTAAAAAAATTGGAAGTCATAAATTCTCTTTTCACTTGGTAGTCTTGATTATGCCTTCTGAGACAACACGTTCCTAAAATCTCTACACTAAACACAGAGAATGAATCATTGCAAAAAGGGTGACAATGAGACATTTATAAATATATTTTTGTACTGAATTATGTTTCTAAGAAGAGTTTAATGTATATTTTATAGTAGAACTACTTCAGAAATATGTATACATCACTAAAGGGAAAGCCAAAATAAAAGCAAGCACTGTATTATCAATTTCTGGTAAAACTTTAAAATGCTGTCATTAATTATAGATGGAGTGCTTTTCCTGAAATATTTTCCTATTTGTTTGACACCTGGCAGGGCTGGGACCAATTTATTCACTTTCTCTGTTACACGACATTCAGTCCCTGGGGCCATTATTTTCAAGGAAAACCAAGCAACATAACTAGAAGCCTACATGAATGATTCATAGTAGAACACTCTAGAACATGTCACTCAATGGTATATACTGATTGTCTAATCCAACTTGACAGTTGAAGCTGCTGTGGTATCAGGAGGAAGTGATCCATTTACCAGATCCTCCAAATAAGCTAAGCCCTTTCAGCAGCTGTGGAGCCCAAAAGGATTCCCTTGTCTGCAGGAAGTATTTGCAATGTTATCTTGACAAAGCATTTCCTGAAAATACACACACACACACACACACACACACACACACACATACACACACACAGAATACAATGGCTGCTTATCTTTGGCATCTCCAGTTTAGTAGTGAACTTATCTTCTATTTTTAATAACCCTCATTATTTTAGAGGTAGCACCTTAACATTTATAAAAAAATTACAAAACACAATCAAGCAAACAAAACTTCACCTTCCTATCACCCAGAATCACCATGTCTTACATCCTGGTGCATATACTTCTGGGTCTTCATATATTTGCATGTTTATTGTGTCTATATACTGTTGTTCTTGCTCAGTCACTAAGCCATGTCCAGCTCTTTGCCATCTCATGGACTGCAGCACAGTCGACTCCTCTGTCCTCTACTACCTCCCAGAGATTGCTCAAATTCATGTCCACTGAGACAGTGATGCTATCTAACCATCTTATCCTCTGCCATCCCCTTATTTTGCCTTCAATCTTTCCCAGCATCAGAGTCCTTTCCAGTGAGTCAGCTCTTTGAATCAGGTGGCCAAAGTATTGGAGCTTCAACTTCAGCATCAGTCCTTACAATGACTATTCAGGGTTGGTTTCCTTTAGGATTGACCGGTTTGATCTCCTCACCATCCAAGGGACTCTCAAGTCTTCTCCAGCACCGCAGTTCAAAAGCATGAATTCTTTGGTGCTCAGCCTTCTTTATGGTCTAATTCTCACATCTGTACATGACTACTGGAAAGACCATAGCTTTGACTAGATGCACCTTTGTGAGCAAAGCGATGTCTCTGCTTTTAAACACACTGTCTAGGTTTGTCATAGCTTTTCTCCCAAGGAGCAAGCACCTCTTTATTTCATGGCTGGAGTCCCCATCTACAGTAATTTTGGAGCCCAAGAAAATAAAGTCTGCCACTGCTTCTACTTTTTCTCCTTCTATTTGCCATGAAGTGATGGGACTGGATGCCATGATCTTCATTTTTTGAGTGTTGAGTTTCAAGTCAAATTTTTCACTCTCCTCTTTCACCCTCATCAAGAGGCTCTTTAGTTCCTCTTCACTAGATCTTTCCCAGCATCAGAGTCCTTTCCAGTGAGTCAGCTCTTTGAATCAGGTGGCCAAAGTACTGGAGCTTCAACTTCAGCATCAGTCCTTACAATGACTATTCAGGGTTGATTTCCTTTAGGATTGACAGGTTTGATCTCCTCACCATCCAAGGGACTCTCAAGAGTCTTCTCCAGCACCGCAGTTCAAAAGCATGAATTCTTTGGTGCTCAGCCTTCTTTATGGTCTAACTCTCACATCTGTACATGACTACTAGAAAGACCATAGCTTTGACTAGATGCACCTTTGTGAGCAAAGCGATGTCTCTGCTTTTAAACACACTGTCTAGGTTTGTCATAGCTTTTCTCCCAAGGAGCAAGCACCTCTTTATTTCATGGCTGGAGTCCCCATCTACAGTAATTTTGGAGCCCAAGAAAATAAAATCTGCCACTGCTTCTACTTTTTCTCCTTCTATTTGCCATGAAGTGATGGGACTGGATGCCATGATCTTCATTTTTTGAGTGTTGAGTTTCAAGTCAAATTTTTCACTCTCCTCTTTCACCCTCATCAAGAGGCTCTTTAGTTCCTCTTCACTTTCTGTCATTAGAGTGGCATCATCTGCATATATGAGATCATTGATATTTCTCCTGGCAATCTTGATTCATCCAGCCCAGAATACATGATATACTCTGCACAGAAGTTAAATAAACAGACTTACAATATACAGCTTTGACGTACTCCTTTCCCAATTTTGATTCAGTCAGTTGTTCCATGTCTGGTTTTAATTTTTGCTTCTTCATCTGCATACAGATTTCTCAGGAGACAGGGAAGGTGGTCTGGTATTCCCATTTCCTTAAGAAGTCTTCACAGTTTGTTGTGATTTACACAGTCAAAGGCTTCAGCATAGTCAATGAAGCAGAAGGAGATGTTTTTCTGGAATTTCCTTCCTTTCTCCATGATCCATGACTGTTGACAATTTTATCTCTTGTTTCTCTGACATTTCTAAACCCAGCTTGTGTATCTGGAAGTTTTCAGTTCATGTAGTGCTGAAGTCTAACTTAAGGGACTCTGAGCATAACCTTGCTGGCATGTGACATGGGCACAATTGTACAGTAGTTGGAACATTCTATGGCATTGCCTTTCTTCGGGATTGGAATGAAGACTGACTCTTTCCAGTCCTGTGGCCACTGCTGAGCTTTCTAAATTTGCTGACATCCGGAGTGCGGTACTTTAATAGCATCATCCTTTAGGGTTTTAAGTAGCTCAGCTGGAATTCCATCACCTTCACTAGCTTTGTTTATAGTAACGGTTTCTAAGGCCCACTTGACTTCACACTCCAGGATGTCTGGCTCTAGGTGAATGACCACACCATCAAAGTTATTTGGGTCCTTGAGACCTCTTTTGTATAGCTCTTCTGAGTATTCTTGCCACCTCTTCTTAATCTCCTCTGTTTCTATTAGGTTCTTACTGTTTCTGCTTCTTATTGTGCCCATCCTTGCATGAAATTTCCCTTGATGTTTTCAACTTCTTTGAAGTGATCTCTATTCTTTCCCATTTTATTGTTTTCCTCTATTTCTTTGCATTGTTCACTTAAGAAGGCCTTCTTATCTCTCCTTTCTGTTCTGTGGAACTCTGCATTCAGCTGAGTATATCTTTCCCTTTCTCCCTTGCCTTTCTTCTTTCTTCAGCTATTTGTCTCTCTTCTTTCTTCAGCTATTTGTAAGGCCTCTTTAGACAAACATTCTGCCTTCTTGCATTTCTTTTTCTTTGGGATGGCTTGGGTCACTGCCTTCTGTACAATGTTACAAACTTCCATCCATAGTTCTTCAGGTATTCTGTCTACCAGATCTAATCCCTTGAGTCTATTTGTCACCTTCACTGTATAATCATAAAGGATTTGATTTAGGTTGTACCTGAATGGCCTAGTGGTTTTCCCCACTTTCCTCAATTTAAGCTTGAATTTTGCCATAAGGAGCTCATGATCGAGTCACAGTCAGCTCCAGGTCTTGTTTTTGCTGGCCATATAGAGCTTCACCATCTTCGGTTGCAAAAAAAACATAATCTGATTTTGTTATTGACCATCTGGTGAAGTCCATGTGTATCTATATATACCCACATATTTATGCATATTTTCTTTTCTAATTTGAGATTATACTCTACATATTGTTGTCACACTTAGCCTTCTTGGGTCAATGATCTTAACCTTTCTGCTTCAGTACGTTTTCTTTGTCACTGAAGAGCTTACAAGTATTTTAGTCCTATCCAGGAATCCTGTGAATAAAGCTCTCTGGCTGTTATAGTAGCTTTTATTTTTCTGCAGCCTGTCAGGATCCCCTTTTTATGACATTGACTTATTGAAGACCTAGGGTCAGTTTTCCTGTGCAAAATCTCACCTACTAGATTTGTCTATTTGTGTCTTATTGTACCATGAAGCTGATTTTGATACCCCTCTTATCTTGTACAGGCTGAAAGTTAGCTCTAAAGTACTGGTGGATTCATATTTTTGACTAGAAATCACCAGAGGGGATCCTGTATCTAGAACTGCACTGTCCAGTATGGGAGCTGCCAGCCATATGTAGTCATTTACGTTTCAGCTTAAGTTAATTACAACTGAAAACAAAGCTCCTCACCTGCACCAGCCCCATTTCAAGTGCTCTAAAGCCCCATGCGGCTGGCAGCTGTCATTTGGACAAGGCATATATGGAACGCTTCCTTCGTCACAGAAAGTTCTACCAGACTTGCTGCCTAGAGACTAAGTTTATTTCTTCCTTGCTTAAGTCTAGGCTTGGGTCAATCAGATACTAGTGTAAATGAGATGCAACAGAGGCTTGGAGAATGCTTGTGCTTCAGCAGTTGCCCGTCTTTGGCTGCTGAACCCCTGAGACTGCCATGTAAAGAAGCCTGAACTAGTCTACTGGAGGATGAGATACCCCATGGACAGTGCCCCCAGCTACTCCTGCTGAGGCTCCAGAAATGTGAATAAAGTCATCCAAGGCCATCTTGAGAACCACAGAGAAGGAGACCTCAGTTATTCAGCCATCTCTGTCAACTTCCTGACAGATGAGTAAGGCCATCTGAGACCCAGCAGCCCCATGTGAGCGAGCCATCAATTGAACACAGAGATGAATAAAGCTGGTCTAGACAGAAGAACCAATCAACTGACTCACAGAGTGATGAAGAATAATAAATGATTATTCTTTTTACCAACAGATTTTTTGAATGGGTTATTACTCAGCAATAGATAACTAACACATGATCAGAAAGGAATTGCTATAATGTTACTTTGGCCCTATGCAATGTATTGTTCTCCATTAAACACTCATCTAATACATAAATCTTGCCTAAATCCATAATTTCATAGATTTTATAAAATTATATTTTTTAACTTTCATCATTCTTATAATATACTAACTTTACATGTAATACACTAACTTTCCTTCTACATGTACTAACTGGTATTTCTTGTATAGTTCCTCTTCATCAAGTGGGCTAGTTGGTTATCTTATGATACCATACGTCCTGGAAAGGTAGGATAAATCTTTAGTTTTTTTCCTTTTGGTTCAGTTCAGTTCAGTTCAGTTCATTCGCTTAGTTGTGTCCAACTCTGCGACCCCATGAATCGCAGCATGCCAGGCCACCCTGTCCACCACCAACTCCCGGAGTTCACTCAGACTCACATCCATCGAGTCGGTGATGCCATCTAGCCATCTCATCCTCTGTCATTCCCTTCTCCTCCTGCCCCTAACCCCTCCCAGCATCAGAGTCTTTTCCAATGAGTCAACTCTTTGCATGAGGTGGCCAAAGTACTGGAGCTTCAGCTTTAGCATCATTCCTTCCAAAGAAATCCCAGGGTTGATCTCCTTCAGAATGGACTGGTTGGATCTCCTTGCAGTCCAAGGGACTCTCAAGAGTCTTCTCCAACACCACAGTTCAAAAGCATCAAATCTTTGGTGCTCAGCCTTCTTCACAGTCCAACTCTCACATCCATACATGACTACAGGAAAAACCATAGCCTTGATTAGATGGATCTTTGTTGGCAAAGTAATGTCTCTGCTTTTCAATATACTATGTAGGTTGGTCATAATTTTTCTTCCAAGGAGTAAGCGTCTTTTAATTTCATGGCTGCAGTCACCATCTGCAGTGATTTTGGAGCCCAAAAAAATAAAGTCGGACACTGTTTCCACTGTTTCCCCATCTATTTCCCATGACGTGATGGGACCAGATGCCATGATCTTCGTTTTCTGAATGTTGAGCTTTAAGCCAACTTTTCCACTCTCCTCTTTCACTTTATTTACCAATTAAAAAGTAAGAAGTTGTTTAATGGCCATCTCATACTACGCTTTTCTGGTTTTGTCTTGAGTGACTTAATGAAGTCATGAATCTATACATTAAATACATTTTATTAATATCTGTAATCATTATTCTTTTTGATGCCCAAATTGTCCCAACTTTGGCCACTGGAAGCCCCTTCTGACCACCTTTTATATCTTTTTGATACAAGTTTATTAATCTTAGAAAACTTCCTTTCCTTCTGGCCAGAAGTTACCTCAAATTCATCCTATATCTTCCCTGCCCTAGACCTAGAACCAGCCATTTCTCTTAGGAGTGTTGGAGGTTGTACTGAAGTACATAATTGGATGACTCAGTTGTGCCTGAGATGAGGAAATGTGATTTGAGCATGTCAGTTCTTCTTCCTTCTTGGGCTCCTTATACTCTTTGTTCTCAAATCTTCTCACAGCAGTTCTCACTCAAGATTCAACCCTCCTCTGTATTTGGCCACTTGTTGGGTTTGCAGCTTATAAAATTTCAGAATCTTCCTTCCTTCCTGTTGTGTCAGCGTTGATTTCATACCAGTTCTGCTGCCTCTCTGGCTTTGGGGTTTTCTCTGTCTCCTAATAATTGCTGAAGATGTTGTAAATGAGTTTTGCTTTTTGCTATTCCTGATGCTGTCACTGCTTTTCAGAAACTGAAGTAGAAAGATTACAAATTGGGATGCCTTCAATCCCTATGCTCCTGCTGCTGTTCAGTTGCTAAGTTGTATCTGACTTTTTGAGACCCCCATGGACTGTAGCCCATCAGGTTCCACTGTCCACGGGATTCTCCAGGCAAGAATACTGGAGTGGGTTGCCATTTTCTTCTCCATCAATCCCTATACTCAATTCTCAATCCAAATGAGAGTTGGGCAAGTAAGTGACCCAGGTAATGTTAATCAGAAGGTTCATCTTCCTGATCATGGTTTTATGCCAAGAAAGGGCACTGACCTACCTCTATCTAATCAAAAGCCATCTGGGACTTATACTGGAATGACTGGATGAGGGGAGCAGAATGGATAAAAGCCTGGAACTACTAGAAGCTCTCTGATCTGTCATGGAGAGAATCTGACTGAGACAGACGCCAACATGGAGAAGAGTATTGAAAAGTAAAAAGAGACAGACTTGTAAGGGCCTCATTTGGTCTCCTGACTCCAGCCTTACCTGCCAGACCAAACCTATGTTTTTTCATTTACATAATTTTTTAAAGCCCTTTTAATTAAATCAATGAAGATAAAGTAACCAGTGAATGGCACACAGGAAGTCCCCAATATATGCTATCATTATTATTTTTGAAAACTAATTTGAGTTAGGTTTCTATTTGTAAATACAATATTAACAACAACAAAAATAATACCAAAGATTTTTGAGAATTTTGCTAGGCACTTTACACATTACATCATTAAATCCTTACTTCAAGCCATGAAGTATGTATTCTTACTCCCATTTTAAAGACTTAAAACAAAGCTGAGGCGTCAAGAAGTTTAAGTAAGCTGGTCACAGAGCTGGTGAATGGAAGAGTTGGGATTTCAACTTTAGTAGATTGAGTTCAGAATCCAGGCTCCAAATGGCTTACAAATTGTTGGTGATTTAAAAATAATTAAAAGATAGGCACTTAATCAAAAGCAGCCAGAAAATCACCTGTAACATTGTGCTTAGTTGAGAAATATGTCTCTGTGTTTAAAATCTACGCTTCGTTAGCAGCTCACGAAGTTAGAGGCTCCGCTGATATTCTCACAATAGTGCACCGAAATGACTTCACACCAGATTTTATAACCGAATGCTCAATTTCACTTTGCAGAATTCTTCATGTTAATTTCTTTGAAAACTGCCATGGCTTACAAATTGTTGGCGATTTAAAAATAATTAAAAGATAGGCACTTAATCGAAAGCAGCCAGAAAATCACCTGTAACATTGCGCTTAGTCGAGAAATATGTCTCTGTGTTTAAAATCTACGCTTCGTTAGCAGCTCACGAAGTTAGAGGCTCCGCTGATATTCTCACAATAGTGCACCGAAATGACTTCACACCAGATTTTATAACCGAATGCTCAATTTCACTTTGCAGAATTCTTCATGTTAATTTCTTTGAAAACTGCCAGTTGAAACAATTAGCAGAGTAGCTGAACAATCAAACCTATGGGATAAGGCAGACCAGATTTCCAGGACAATGCCTTGTTGGTTGAGGGGGGAATTCTGTTCAGTTTTCTTCTCACTCTCCAAGCAATGAAATTTCCCCTCCTAGCCAAATATGAACAACATGTTTTAAAATATGCAGTCTTTACCATTTAATTAAAATTAAAGTGTTATAAATTGAATTCAATTACTCTCCATTTTTCTTTTTAAATATGCTTAATAATAAATAAGCTTAACCAAAGTGATGTTATCATTATAGATTCATTTTCACCCTATTTCTTCACAGCACCTTTGTCATGATCATCTCATTAACAGGCACTAATGTGCTTTTCTACATCCTCACTAAAGAAAGAAAAAAAATGAAAATATTCTAGCCCATCAACATCTAATTAGAACTTCTCTAGGGAAAGGCATTTTAAAACAAAATATAACTATGCTACTTGGAGTATATAATGATAATTCTCTTTAGTTTATAGCCAGCCTGCCTGTGGGAAATGAGTCATGGAGACACCAATATGTCAGTATGATTCTAATTTGTTTCTATACATTTTCAGCCAATAAGCAATAATATCATGGGTTAGCAACAATTTTTACCCACTTTACAAATAAGGAATCACAGGCTTAGAGAAGTTAAGTAAGCTGAAAAGCACACAACTATGAAGTGAAAGGATATAGACCTAGATGATGCCAAAATTTACACTGGGAACCTCTACTTTTTCTCTTCTAATAAGAATTCTCTGAAAATTTTGGAATTACAATCATGGGTTAGCAACAATTTTTCCCCACTTTACAAATAAGGAATCACA
Organism: Aepyceros melampus; assembly: GCA_006408695.1. Lineage (NCBI taxonomy): Eukaryota > Metazoa > Chordata > Mammalia > Artiodactyla > Bovidae > Aepyceros > Aepyceros melampus. Next base: position 7,051 of record SJXQ01000739.1, on the reverse strand, counting down.
GGCTTAGAGAAGTTAAGTAAGCTGAAAAGCACACAACTATGAAGTGAAAGGATATAGACCTAGATGATGCCAAAATTTACACTGGGAACCTCTACTTTTTCTCTTCTAATAAGAATTCTCTGAAAATTTTGGAATTACAGAAATAGTCCACAGAGGATAAGACACATCTTCTCCAAGAGTAGTTCCTTCCAGAGTCTGCAGTCCTGAAATCATCCTGAGGATGAGTTAAGTGGTTGAGAACACAAGTTAAATGCTTCCCAGGAGAGCCTCCATAAGTTAGGGATCAACTGAAGTCCCCCACTGAGGAATCAAGGTCTCCTTGAGGAATGGCAGGCGCACTGGCGGGCACACTGGCGGGCATGCTGCCTGGCACCCGACTGGCAGGCGCACTGGCGGGCACGCTTGCTGGCAACCGACTGGCAGGTGCACTGGCGGGCACACTGCCTGGCACACCCGAGGTCAGGAGCACTGGCGGGCAGACTGCCTGGCACGCGGGATTGAAGGCGCACTGGAAGACGCACTGGCGGGCACTCTGGCTGGCACACGACTGGCAGGCGCACTGGCGGGCACGCTGGCTGTAACTCCGGATAGCAGGCTCACTGGCGGGCACACAGGCGGGCACGCTGGCTGGCACCCGACTTGCAGGTGCACTGGCAGGCACACTGCCTGGCACGATGAATGGAAGGTGCACTTGCTGGCGCACTGGCGGGCATGCTGGCTGGCACGCCAGATGGCAGGCGCACTGGCGGGTGCACTGGCAGGCACGCTGGCTGTCACCCGACTGGTACATGCACTGGCGGGCACACTGCCTGGCATGCCGGAAGGCAGGCGCACTGGCATGCGCACTGGCGGGAACGCTGCCTGGCACTCGACTGGCAGGCGCACTGGCGGGCCCACTTGCTGGCACCCAATTGGCATGCTCACTGGTGGGCACACTGACTGGCACACTGGATGGCAGGTGCACTGGCAGGCGCCTTGCCGGGCACGCCGCCTGGCACCCGACTGGCAGGCGCACAAGCGGGCACGCTGGCTGGCACCCGACTGGCAAGCGCACTCGCGGGCACTCTGGCTAGCACCCGACTGGCAGGCGCACTGGCGGGCACACTGCCTGGCACGCCGGATGACAGGCGCACTGGTGGGCGCACTGGTGGGCACGCTGGCTGGCACCAGACTGGCAGGCGTACTGACGGGCACACTACCTGGCACGCGGGATGGAAGGC
>SJXQ01000738.1:231082-326268 GCA_006408695.1 Aepyceros melampus | reverse complement strand
ACGAACGATGAGTGACTGAACTGAACTGAAGGGCTCTGTATGTAAAGAACATATGAACTTGAACATTCTCCTCTAATAAGTGCTGCCATCTTGAACACTGTGCTTATGATCAGAATTCCAACAATAAATCTCAGTTGCAATAGTCAACTACACAACTCTGAGCAGTCTACACAACTACACAGTCTGAGCAGGTTAGGGCCTCATTGCTCTAAGCATGATCAGACAATTCTACAGGAAAATAAAAATAATCTGCTCTGATGTCAGGAAACTTTATAGACACATAGAATAATAGAGCTGGAAATGACCTCAACTGTTCATTCTCTTGAACACGTTGGCACGTCCCAGGTGGCCCATGTGAGGACGTGTCCTCACTTCTGCCTCAAGGCCTGTTACTAGCACTCTTGACACCACAGACTGAGAATGCTGCTGCTGCTGGAGCTACTGCTGCTAAGTCGCTTCAGTCGTGTCCGACTCTGTGTGACCCCATAGACGGCAGCCCACCAGGCTCCCCCGTCCCTGGGATTCTCCAGGCAAGAACACTGGAGTGGGTTGCCATTTCCTTCTCCAATGCATGACAGTGAAAAGTGAAAGTAAAGTCACTCAGTCATGTCTGACTCTCAGAGACCCCATGGACTGCAGCCTACCAGGCTCCTCCGTCCACGGGATTTTCCAGGCAAAACCACAGACTGAGAATGCTGCTGCTGCTGGAGCTACTGCTGCTAAGTCGCTTCAGTCGTGTCCGACTCTGTGTGACCCCATAGACGGCAGCCCACCAGGCTCCCCCGTCCCTGGGATTCTCCAGGCAAGAACACTGGAGTGGGTTGCCATTTCCTTCTCCAATGCATGACAGTGAAAAGTGAAAGTAAAGTCACTCAGTCATGTCTGACTCTCAGAGACCCCATGGACTGCAGCCTACCAGGCTCCTCCGTCCACGGGATTTTCCAGGCAAGAGTATTGGAGTCGGGTGCCATTGCCTTCTCATGTGGAGATTCAAGAACAAGAATCAGACCCAGTCAGAAAAAGCTCAGCAAGGTCCTTACATATCACTAAGATGGCGCCTTGATAGGCTCTGAGCAGCCAACCAAACCTTAGACTGCAGGAGTATATTAGTTCAAGATTATGAGGCAAGTAGATGTCCATCAGCAGATGAATGGATAAGAAAGCTGTGGTACATATACACAATGGAGTATTACTCAGCTATTAAAAAGAATACATTTGAATCAGTTCTAATGAGGTGGATGACGCTGGAGCTGATTATACAGAGTGAAGTAAGCCAGAAAGAAAAACACCAATACAGTATACTTACACATATATATGGAATTTAGAATGATGGTAATGATAAACCTGTATGCAAGACAGCAAAAGAGACACAGATGTATAGAACGGCCTTTTGGACTCTGTGGGAGAGGGAGAGGGTGGGATGGGTTGGCAGAGTGGCAATGTAACATGTATGATATCATAAGTGAAACGAATCACCAGTCCAGGTTTGATGCAGGATGCAGGATGCTTGGGACTGATGCACGGGGATAATCCAGAGAGAGGGTGTGGGGCGGGAGGGGGGAGGTGGGGGTCAGGATTGGGAGTTCATGTACACTCGTGGCTGATTCATGTCGATGTGTAGCAAAACGAATACAGTATTGTAAAGCAAAACAAACTAAAAAAATAAAAATTAATCAAAAAAAATAAAAATAAAAGGAAAAAAAAAAGATTATGAGGCAAAGTAAAGCACCACTGAAACCACTGGTTGATTTTATTTGGTGTTCTCAGAAATTTCAAGTAAAGAATATGTCAAAATCAGGTGAAATATCTTATATCTAAAGCTCATTTTACTTGCCTTTTCAACACAATTACTACCCAAGCACACTGTTAAAGAAGTTGCTGCGAACTAATGTGAGCCATCATCATGATTTTATCCAGCCACTCCTGGGTAAGTGGGCTTTAAGTTCCAAATGAAATATAAAGCTGATTGGAAAAGTCAAAGGACATTTTAAGGAGAAAGGGTGGAATGATGAAAGACAAATGTGAGAAAAGTGAATTGTGGGACTTCAACAGGGACTCAATCAACTTGACTGAAAATACAAATAGAACAAACCAGGACTCCAATGAATGGGATCCTCTAAGAAGCCTGAAGACTTCTAGTGTGATGGTAGCAAAACTTGTTCCCGCTCCAAGGAATTACCTGTCATAATGCCCTTTGCTGGTGGCTCAGTGGTAAAGGATCTGCCTGCCAGCGCTGGAGATGCGAGTACGATCCCTGGGTCAGGAATATCCCTTGGAGAAGGAAATAGCAACTCAATCCAGTATTTTTGCCTGGGAAATCCCATGGACAGAGGAGCCTGGTGGGCTACAGTCCAAGGGGTCCTCAAAAGGATGGACACAACTTAGCGACTAAACAACAACAGTGCCCTCTTGCTGGTACTCCACCATTCCAGGCACTATTTACTAACTGCATTCTGCAAGTCAGTTCCATGTGACCCCTACCTAATACCACAGAACTTTTCAAAATGAGTTCCTAGATTGGAGCCTGGTGGCTCAGAGGTTAAAGCGTCTGCCTCCAATGTGGGAAACCTGGGTTCGATCCCTGGGTCGGGAAGATCCCCTGGAGAAGGAAATGGCAACCCGCTCCAGTATTCTTGCTTGGAGAATCTCATGGACTGAGGAGCCTGGTGGCTGCAGTCCATGGGGTCACAAAGAGTCGGACACGACTGAGTGACTTTACTTACTTAATGTTAATTTGATCCCTTCAGGAGAGGAATTTCAAAGGTATGACAAGTAATTTCTATGTATATAAATGAATGAATCTATTATACATCTCTTGAAGAAAAGAGTTTCTGTAAAGCACTTAGAGATCCTTTGGGAGGTAAAGAGCTACATTATTTTTATTGTTATATAATTACTTATCATCTCCTTCCCTTGTTTTGATATTTTATATGAATTTTAAAAAATAAACCTGCCTGGTCATATACATAGTTTATACTTTATATTCTTATTCTGATCACTTTTGCCTTCATTTAATTTTTCTGAACACTAACTTTAACAGTGATTCAGAGTCACTACTGATTTTCATAACAAACAACCCAATCATGTTATTAAAATTTTCACAAAAACAAAGATACCTATAAATAAACCTAAGATTAAGGCATGGCTTGGCTGTCTCATTTACTCCCGTGGACACAAAACATTTGGGCACTCTAATCATATAAACGAACTCAACTTTGTGCAGAAGAATATAATTTCTATTATTAGAGAAACTTGAGATGTCAACTTATCCAACATTTTTAGGGGGGTAACCTTCCATCTTCTCCATCACAGGCCAATCTGTGGTTTATAAACTGTGTTAACTTTCAACTCATGCAAGAAAGAAAGTGAAGTCATGCAGTCGTGTCTGACTCTTTGTGACCCCATGGACTGTAGCCTGCCAGGCTCCTCCGTCCATGGGATTTTCCAGGCAAGAATACCAGAGTGGGTTACTGTTTCCTTCTCCAGGGAATCTTCCCAACCCAGGGATTGAACCTAGGGTTCTCCTGTACTTCAGGCAGATTCTTTGCTGTCTGAGCCACCAGGGAAGCCCTACCTTCAATTTATGTGTATCTACCTCAAATTACCCCTTCATTCATTACTCATCTTGTCCTTTTTCTCTATCACACAGATATTTGATAGGTATACATCTCTCTTAACCAAGTGCCAATCAGTTTTTTTTCCTCAAAAATTCTCCCTTTTACAACTGCCATAGCTCATGAGAGACACAGCTTTGAGAAAATCTCAAGTTCACTTCCTCATGGATAAGCCAATGGCCTTGGTTTGCTGAATGCCTGAATAACAGTAAAAACAAACTCTCACTGGCTAAAACTTGCTAAAGTCATTCTGTTGTAGCTCTGTAAAAACATGTACTGCTTCATGCACTCTTTCTAAACCAGACTATATCTTGAACATACTTCTTTTTTTTTTTTTTTTTAAGGAATAGGTTGGAGATTGCTAAGTATAAATGAAAAGACTAAATAATTTGTGTGTCTTAAATTCACAGCTAAGATTTCAGGACTCTTTGCCACCTTTTACTGAACAAGTCCAGATAAATATATTAAATCTCTCTGGGCATTATTTGCTTGCTTCATATGTGAAACTGGAGTAGTAATAGTGTAAGTGTCTGAAGGTAAGAAATGGAACCTTCTCCAGAGAGTCCTTTCAGCTTTAAGAATGGGTCAATCTGTCTCGGGGCAATCCTATTTTCTTGCCTGTGTACTTCACTTCTTGCCCATGTGAAGAGGTTTGCTGGAGGGTCCTGGCAAACCTGGCTCTTCTGAGAGAGCCACAGGGAGCCACTTTCAACCAGGGGTTTGACTGAGACTACGTGGAATGCTGGCAGCCATCTTACTACCAGGAAGAAACCCAACCCAAGAGTGGAGCCAACATGTGCATGGAAGAACCAAGAATTTCAGGGTCTCTGAGGACCCTGACTCCATACCTCCGAGCCCCTGACTCCATTTCCCCAAAGTCTACCACTTAACACAAGTTGGCACTCTCTCATTATCAGTTAAACCAGTTCATAAAGTGGTTTGTTATTTGCAGGCAAAAACATTCTAACTCATGCAGCTTCCCAGCACCGTGTTATGAATAGACATACTTGGAAAGCACTGGTTTAGAAAATTCCCTTTCTTCAACTCTTCAAAATCTCAATTTATTAAAAAAGTCAAAAATTAATGTCCATAAACCTCTGTGTGTTAATAAAGATGCAGTTTGTATTTGATAAATATCCTTGCTATTTCATCAGTGTGCTCACACCTACCATAATGCCATCTCTTGGAAATAGCATCTCAATGAAAAGTACTACTTGAAAACTACTTTTCATTATATAGCAAGCCTTAATGATTTTACAACCTAATCCTCATATAAGAAGTACATAGGTGGACTGAGACATCTGCTATCAATAACTATATCTTCTTCTAAATGTTAAACTGAATATAGAGAATTCAACAATAGAAAAGTATTCATCTATATGCTACCATTATCCTGATTAGAGCAAGTCAATTTAAAGAATACTCAAAGTAAGAACGTTTCAGTTTTTCCCTCTAGATTATTTATTGTTTATATTACCAACTACATAAAGACTAGATATAATCTCTAATAATGTAAATATATATATATATATACATTATATAAACTTTAGGACAATTATCTTTGGTTTTACAATTTCTACTGCTTTATACACTAGTAATAAAATCAACCCACTGTAAATTCAATAAACTAAATATTTTTAAATGCACTTCTACATATTTCTCACAAAAGTTCTGCATTCCCTCTCGAGTTTCACCAGTGACCTTTGACCCATTTCCATGGGTTTGTAAATGTCTGTAGGTGAGTAAAAGCCAGGAAGATAAAACACAAAATGAAGTATGCCATTTGAATTCTTTCACAGAAGAGTCACTTTCCTTTCTGAAAATTTACTCGTTTAGATATGCTTATTTCGATAATAAGTCATCTCCTCAATTTGCCTGTAATACTTTACGTACATGAGAAGTTGAGTGGGGTCTTCAGTTAAAAACTTGCACTCACTTTAATATACTGTCAAAAATGATTTTTAAATATTTCATTAAGTTTTTAGCTGCTAAAAGGCAAAAGTTTGCCATTTGCTAGAAAATTATCAAAACTATTGTAGCATATTTGGAGCAGGCATTAAAGTTATTGATTTGGGAGAAAAAAAAGAAAGAACTAAAGTATTTTTAAGTGAAGCATCACATAGTACAAGAACGCATTATAGGAACAAATATAAGAAAAGACATTTTGTGCTACACACATTTAGGTATAAAGGAAAATTCTCAGGCTGAAAATAAAGCAGAATGGAGCCTTAAACCAGTAAACATGTCCTCTACCTCTTAAATTATTACTTTTTTCCCTATTGATTGAATTCCTTAAGATAACTCACGAATGTAGAACACCTGTGACCATAAAAATTAATTTAAAATGAAACGTCAACTTGAGCATAAACTCAACATAAATTTGGCCTCACCTTCACATTAATAAATTTAGAGTTCAGGTTTGTTTTGTTTTGGGTTGAAAATATTTATTTCATCAACAAACAATTCCAGAGTGCAAACATTTGTCCTGTTAAGCTGAAGCCAATGTTTATTTTAGCACTGCTAGGATACCCAAGAGTTGTGTAAATGGGAAAATACTGGCTGGAGAAACATTTACACAAAAGATTGTGTCTATTAAGACAATAAAAGTGTTTTAAAATATATCCTTTTGGGGGGGGGTTGTGACAGTGAGAAATTACCCTTCAAATATATAAGAACATGCAGTCTGGGAAGAAAAAGTATTCCAGAAAGTTGCTTCCTAATCATTTTGACGCTTCACAAAGTTATCCTTGAAAAACTCAAAGATTTCCTCACTTTCCTTAGTTTTCTGTTGACAAGGGTCTGGAGAAAGAGAATAAAGGTGTAAAAAATAATGTTTTGGATATAGAAATATATACAAATGCATGCAGTCCTTATGTGTGTATACATATGGATAGATATAGTGTGACTATGGGCACTGAAAAATCACTGAATCAGTTAAGCTAAGCTCCTAACATATGTAGCAGCTTCTCAATAAAAGCAGGATAAATGAATGACCTATTAGAAATGGGGATAAGGAGATGAACAAACTGCATATGGTAAGTCCTAAACCATGTTTTTCATGGCCTAGAAAATCCTAAAAAGCACCGACTTGAAGAGAATCTACAGTATTCTTGCCTGGAGAATCCCTTGGATAGAAGAGCCTGGAGACTATACTCCATAGGGTCTCAAAGAGCTGGACACAGCTGAAGCGACAGCACACATGTGCACACACAACTGTTTAGATCCATTGTTTAAAACAAACAAACAAACAAAGAAAACTTTCCTAACTGAACAGGGGGATTTATGGTTGATCTGGCTTTATCTCTTACTCTGTCCAAACCCACACATCTCAACTTCCCTTTCTCTAGAAGAACAACAAATTCACAATATTAGGTATATCCAAATGATTTAGGAAACACAGGATAAACCTGATCTGAGTTCACAAATACGACCATTCCTATCATACCTTTCTCTGCCTACCTCTATTTATCTTTAGGTTTAGTCACTGTTCTGCAAATGAAACAAAACCACAGTCTACTGCTCTTTAAGAAGACATGACAGGAAAACAGGTTTGTTGGATTGAAATGTTTCTGAAATGTCATCCAGTCTATAGATTTCATTCTCCAGATGAAAATGCCTATAAATAGCTGAACATAGGCAGATTATGTATACATATTTGGAGGTGGTGGTATTTGCTGTACCGCACAGATACTAATAATTAACTTACTAAATTTAGACATATCACTTTTAAAGTTGTAATTGCTCATCTCTGTCTACAATGCGGGAGACCTGGGTTCAATCCCTGGGTTGGGAAGATCCCCTGGAGAAGGAAATGGCAGTCCACTCCAGTACTATTGCCTGGAAAATCCCATGGACAGAGGTTCCTGGTAGGCTACAGTCTATGGGGTCGAAAAGAGTAGGACACAACTGAGCGACTTCATTTTCACTTTCACACATAATCCAGTCGTGCAAGTCTGATCTCCAGGTTTGTCACCACCAACAACCAATTTTGGATGCAGCTGAATTGTATTGGAGTTATTTGGGTATAAGTCCATCATTTGCAATTTTCCAGAGTAGTTCAACTATCCATGGGAGATATCAAATAAAAAAGAAAATTCTTTATTAAGAAATTTTTATGAACATAGAGTCCAAAAGAATTATTTTTCTTGACTAATGAAAGTATTTACGATACCATGATAGAGGTTGCAAAGAGTCATGTTCGTTTTCAAGACTTGTATTTGACTTAAACTCTGTGAGCAACAGGAAAGAGGAATATGTACAGGTCAGCATCTATCAGTGGTTTTACAGTCTATAGATCCCTATGTGAATAAAGATGGCTGTGGTTTGATTCATTGCCATGGGTTTATTAATACCAGGTTTCACCTTAGGTGATTGGTTACAAGCCTATTTAGCAGTTTTTATTCAAGGCAGATTAATACTCCTGACAGAGGGCTCTACTCACTGACGCAGTTTTGTGGCATCTACACAATTAACTTTCCTTCACTGCACATCAGTGGCATGTTAAGTCTTTCCTAACAACCTCTATGGATGCATATAATCTCATCACAATATATGAAGCATGTCCACTAAAAGGAACATTGATGGGTACTTTGGCTCGATATAGCAGCAAGATTTTATATAGGCTGGACCAAAGAAAGATGGAATTCGATCATTAAAATATGTCCCTGTTCCTCGGTCCTTTCCCAATGGTATGGCCGTGAAAAAGCTACAGATTGCTTAAAAAAAAAAATAATAAGATGTAAATAGAGAGCCACAATTTGTATGCACAGAAAGCATGTTTACATTTTTATCACTAACTGAACCTTAGACTCTAGATCCTTTTCATAGACCAGTTACAAAGTGTCCCACAGGTGATGCATGTTCACCAACATGTCCCATGAATTTCTGTAAAAAAACGGTATGAACTTACTTTGCATGGGTTTTACCTTCCCACAATTTACTTGTTTGTGTGTGTCCACGGACACGCACGAATGTGCACCTATATGCTGTCTGTTCTGCATGTATCTGTATGTCAATATGCTGCACAAGTTACTATCATGTGGCTATTTCTAACAGTACGCTAACTAAAAATTGCCCTGGTGTACACAAATTCAATTACACTTAACTCTTTGTTAAGTTACATTCAACTTTGTTAAATTGCATTAAACTATTTGCTAAGGCTATTTTAAAGTAATTTATTTACAAATCTATTTGGACTTGCAGACTACTGATGACATTTTTCAGACAGACATATGAAAGTTTAGAATGATCTTTCTTCAGCTTAACTTTCTGAACATTTCTGTGGTATATTACAGTGCATAAATCTTTTTCTTCTGTAAACGGGTATTTCAATCTCAATGACCCTAAAAACCTGGCAGTATTCACATTTTTAAAAGGCATGAAATCACATAAACAGAAAAAAAAAAGGGAGATTCTTTCTGGAGGAGGACAGACAAGAAGACATAGGCCAAAATGTTCATGATGCTTCACTAGGGCACTAGAGCTGTGGGTGGGAGAATGAAAACTGGGCTGGAAGATTTCATGGAGTCCAGAAGAATTCTTCCACTCCCAAAACCAGATGGCATCTTACAGCAAACCTCAGCCAGAATGTGAGGATAAGGCTTGAAGAAATGAGGGTGAACTAATCTAGCTTCTGAGGAAGAAAGATTAGCAGGAGAGAGGAGAGTAATAAAGATAACTTTAGGAGGAACTCAAACAGCTTGATGAGTTCAGAACTTTGGCCATCAAACAGAAATAACAAGAATGACCATTCCTTACCACAATTTATGTGTTAGGAGAGAAACAAGTATCTCCTTTTCACAGATGAGTTCAGAGAAGTGACTTGCCCATTTAACCTGGCTAATACAGGGTGGTTTAACTAGATTCTAATTTACCCTTTTTTCCAGTATAAACCCATTGCCTTACAGTATATCTGTTAACTTCACTTCGTGAGGATTTTTAGGGAGGAGAATACAGAAATGAACCCAGGGAAAACAAATTTTCCAGAGGCTGGGGTGCAAGGTGAAACTCCTTACGTCTTTGTGTGGTGGAGGTGGAGAGGCCCCTCCAGCAGGGCACCAGGAAGCCTGTTTGAGGATGGTGTGCATCCGTTTTGTCACATCGCTTCAAAAACCACTGTGATCTGCTTCAAAGAACTTTTTAAACCACACTGCTTTGATTTAAGTGTAGTGTAGACCCAACTACAAGAGACAAAACCACAAGACCATTATCGCACTTCAAAGCCAGCACAAAAATATAAGTGTAGGTAATCTCTAAAATTGCCAACCTAATTCTCAAATCCCAAACACTTCAAATCCTAAGTGTGGATGCAGCTCAATATCTGAGAAAAGAGGAAGAGATAGTGTGTGCGTGTGTGTGTGTGCGCGTGTGTGACATAATACCAAGATGATTCAGCCACAAGTGGAAAGATAAGTTCTCTCCAAAACAGGGAAAACAAGTGACAACTGAGTATGAGACTGTGCCTAAAGAACAAGAGAAAACATCCAAGTAAGCGGAAACAGAAAGCTACAAATATTGTGTCATCTTTCATCATTATCCTGAAACTAATGCACGTTCACTTGAACTCAATTCTGGAATTTTTATTATTTAGACCCATGAGATTTCAAAGGCTGATGACAGCTCTGAAGCAGGTTTCCTGAACTATCCAATTGGAAACCCTCTTAAGTTTGGTAACATAAAGCCCAGCTTCAAGGAACTGGTTTCTTCAATGATGGACCTCCACCATCATTAGGTAACACCCAACACCAGCCAGGAAAAGATGCTGGTGGGGGCCAGGGGAGGAACATTTCTCAGTTCTTTTAGGATGGGGAACAGATTGTCCCTTAAGCCTGCTTAGGTCTGGGGTCCAAGGGGCTTTGCTTCCTCATCAGGATCACCAATTTTAACCACAGACCTAAACAGACTGGGATAAAAGGAAACAACTGATCCAAAACTCTAGTTCTTTTGAACCACGAAAGTACCTAATTCAGAAACTTTCAGGGAATAATTTCTTTTCAAGAATGAGAATTTTACTTGCATCATGGCCAAACTGTTATTTGAACACAAGTCCACACTAAAGTAACTATTGTCAACATCTAGTGGAATGCTCTGCCAAGTATGAAGTCGGAGCAGCTTCCTAACACCAAAAAAAAAAAAAAAAAAATCACATACCACGGGACTACCGAGATGAAGTAAGTGCAGCCCCAGCGGGCACAGATTTCTGCTTTATGTAAATCAGAGCCTGTCACGGCATGATGATTCACTGCTCAGGGGGTACTCTCCTGTGACGAATGAGTCCCGCTTAATTTGGCAGTGATTATGCGGGTTGCTGGCCCTCTAAACCCCTTTGAACTTGTAATTGCTGCTGGTTTAAATAATGAACATTAAGGAGAGTTGGATTCGTAAAACTGTGGATAATTACATTTTTCTCCCCCCTCCTTTGTTTTGATGCAAGGGTATATTCACACACACACACACATACTTCTAAGGCCACTGATCACTGTATCATGCCAGGCTGTGATAGAAATAAACTGCAGTCTTGTTCAAGGGTTGGTCAGGGAGGGCAGATGTGAGGTGGGGGAAGAGGAGGAAGTAGCAGGGGGAGCATCTGTGAGCTGTGCAGGAGGGAGATCAGAAAGGCCTGGATGCTGTAGAAGAGGAGGAGCACCGGCCCTCATGAATATTCATAGCTAGTCACATCTGTAGCAGGCTTGCTTTCTACCTTTTTCTCCCCCTGTGCAGTGCAACATAGAACACTCGTACAAACAAAAGGAGAGGATTTTGCAGCTTCATCAGGCTCCAGATTTGCTCATAGCAGTGAACTTTCTTTCTCTGTGCTCTTCCAATTTTATTCATGGATTTAAATTTGTTAAAGTATACAGCAGGAAATGCATATACCCTTTCCTTCTTCCATGAAAGAAAAGCACCCCAGCCCCACATTCAGGAGTTGCAAGCAATCTCAGTTACATAACACATGGATGAATCCAAGCCAGTCTTCCTTTCCTCCTTCTTTGCCCTACAATCGGTCAAATCCTCCAGTATCCTTTGATCCAGCAAAAGACTCATTTTGATTTTATTTTGAGAAAAATGAAATGTTATTGATAGGGGACAGGGGCCAGAGTTAGCCCAGTCACCAAGCTGCTACCCTCTCAGAAACAACAAAGAATGAATGATAAATTTAGCAGCCTCGTGTTCAGTTTTCAAACAACGCTACTGAGATTTATAGCTTTGCCGCTCCCGAGGCAAACGAAGCTGCTCACAGAAAGCTATCTGTTTTGATTTCACTCTTGTTTTCTCCAGTTTTTGTTCTTTTTTCTATTGGCAGTTTTTTTTAACTCTACATTTTCTTTTTCCTGGTGTGAGTCGAATATCAAAGGCCAGTGCTGGGTTGGTAAGCCTCCAGCTTGCAAGAGCCACTCAATGGGATGTTATTAGAACCTACGTCACAACATGGCAGACAGTGATTAATAGCAACTGTATCAACGGTAGCAACTTAAAAAACAAAAAAAATGCTCCTCCAGCAGCGGAAAATAGGGTCAGTGAAGTAAAAAGAAGACACGTCTGTAAGAATCCAGGGCCCAAAAATGTTCCTGGAGAGTACAGTATTCTCGGATTTTGTTTGACAGAAAGAAAAAAGAAATTCCTACTATTACGCATATAATAGAAACTTTTACCTTTTACTAAGTCAGTTATACTTAAAACAGCTTACACATTAATTTAAAATGAAGTCTGTGTACAGCTTTGGAATCATTTTATTGATGTAATGGTGTCCCCCAAAATAACCAGCAGATGGATTTCCACCCCCTCAATGAAACACTGAAACAAATTGCAGAATTTTCAAAATTTTATCGTGAAGGCACACACTCTATAAAAAGGTTGATTTTAAATGAATTGTAAATTTGCTTCATTGCACAATATTTTTCTAAAATTATAACCGGAAAGTATTCTCTGTTTAATTTTTTAGCATATCCTTTCACAAAACACATCTGTTGTGAAGTATTTCTAATTTGTGCTAACTGCTTTTTAACAAACACACAGTTGTCACTATGCCATCTAATGTTATCGGGGCAAAAAAGTGCCTTCTCCTTCATTGTCTTCATAATATGAATTTTGAGCTGTTTTCAGTGATGCAGACTAATAGATAATAATACAATTATCTGAACTCGGATATAAGTGACACATAGAAGAATAAAGTAATGAATAAAAATGCAGTCGAACCAATCAAATAGAGTATGGTACAGAGGTTAGAGGTGGCCAAAACCAGAGAGAATTAACATATACAGAAAGCTTGCCAGACTAATCTAATTATTAGGAAGGGAGTAAGCAGACTAAGCCCTGGAGAAGGAAATGGCAATCCAGTCCAGTATTCTTGCCTGAAAAATCCCATGGATAGAGGAGCCTGGCAGGCTATAGTCCGTGGGGTTGCAAGAGTCGGACACAACTGAAGCGACTCAGCACAGCACAGGCAGACTAAAAAAAAATACCACTAACTAGGTTATTTCATATGGCTGGCCAGCCATAGAATGGATGAAGGTGAGATGTCCTCCTAACCCTGAATAGTGAAAATGGAGACTGCCTAGTTACAGACTAACATTATTCCCCATTTATTGTTATCCCATACCCATCTTACATGTTTGTGGTCAGTTCTTTCTGGGGAAATGGGATTCTACAGGGTTGAGGACAGAGGTGAACCAACAACACTGAGAATTTTGAAATTATTTCACCTTCAAAATAATTATGAAAATTAAAAAAATATGTTTCCCCCTTAAAGGGCCAACACAGTGATAAGAACTAACCTTCCCCAGTATTTAATGCAGACCATGCGGTAAATGCTTTGCCCATGCATTATCTTCCTTCTGAATCCTGACAATCCAAGGAGGAGGCATTATTATCCCCACTGGACAAAGGAAAAAACTGAGGCTATTGAAAGGTTAAATAACTTGGCCAAGGCAACTCAGCTAATAACAGACATTGAAACCTTATCCAACTTCTGATCTCTCTATGATCACAGTATGTTCTTTATATTTGGAGTAGAATAATCTATACATTCAAAATATCTTGCAGGGTAATGTTCATGGACTCATAGAGAGCAATGAAAAACAATGACTGGATCTAGCCTATATCTAAAAGAATCAAATAATATTTTTTTTCACTTCTTCACAGCATAGTGTCTTGTATATACACTTTAGACAAGAGAAAAATGTGCTTATTTAGCCAATAAGACACATCACCTAATCAGTATTTTAGCCATATTGCTGTTGTTCAGTAGCTAAGTTGTGCCTGATTCTTTGTGACCCCATGGACTGCAGCAAACCAGGCTTTCCATCCTTCACTGTCTCCTGGAGTTTGCTCAGATTTGTGTCCATTGAGTCGCTGATGCTATCTAACCATTATTATTGTATGTGATTTCAATAAAACAGGCTTAAAATCTAAATTTTTCAAAGTATTGTTGGTTTTTACAGAAAACATAAATAATAACTATATGTACAAAAAATCTTATTTCATTAATACAATCAAATTATGAGAATAACATTATATTTATGCAGACTAATTTTAGTCTGAATATAAAAGGCAATACATTATACACCTAGAATTTAGATTTCTTGCAATACCCCAGAATTCACAGGCTTTTCATCCATCTAGCCACCAACCAATAAATCTATCCAAAAAGTTTCCTCACCATGTACCAGTACCACAGAAGAAATGTATGTCATCAAGATGGAAAGATGATTATAATTTACTTTTAGATATTATTTAGATACTCCTCCACCAATGGCAGGGAGTAAGACACACATTGTACAGAACTTGAAATCATTCCACAATTCTTTCCTTAAAAACAGGTCAGAGAACAGAGAAGGAAGTCTGGAGTGCTGTGGCTCCATCTCCGATGGTTAAGCAGCTTCAGGATAACGACTATTCCAAGCATCACCCAGCAGGCCAGATCAGACACTTAGGATCCCACATTAACGGCAGGTTTACGCCAAAGGGACCATACCCAGGCCACTCTCAGCTATAATTCATATCCTGGTGTAAGGGGTGAAGCAAGAAGAGAAAGACTAAACATTGAGTACCAAGTACTCAGTTTTGGGCACTGAGATAAACGATTTCACATAGTCTATTTCATCTGTTTCCCCCCACCCAGACAATTCTACCCATTTTACAGATGAAGAACTTGGAGATGTTGAATAATTCGTCCAAAGAAGGAGCACTAGTAAGTGGCCTTGTGAGTCCACCCGAAATCCTGCCCACAAGTCTTGTCTGTGCTGAGACACTGGCTCTCCCTACTTCACTCCTGCATGCAGTGGAGGCAGAAGGACCCAAGAGCGCCTGGTAAGTCACTGTCAAACTTCACATCTACTTTGTCCACTGCCCTCTTCTCATTCATTGTGTCCCAGCTGTGTCAATGGAATAAGCACTCTATCTACAGCACACAAATGATTTTACATGAATATTTGCGAGCAGTATTTTGTTACAGAATCATCACAAGTACCACTTATTCAGTTAAACTGGTCAGCATCCATGAACTTAAAAGACTTCTAGATGACTCATGGGGATAAAGTGAGCACCGCATGGAGAAAACAACAGGGCATTACAGAGTAGGGAGGGGGTATGTGTGCTGGGGAGGGGAGGCGGCTGCACATGGTGAGAGGCCAGGCCCAACAACAAGTCCTGTCTTAGGTGCTGCCAGGTTCATTCCAATCACTCACAGCAGGGATTTCAGATATAATCCAAACAGAAGTGACAAAACCTAAAACCACAGGAGCAAACACTGGCTTTCAAGTGCTGTGGGAACAGAGACATTTGTTTAAGTAACCACTGTTTTAAAATTGCATACATAGTAACACCAAAATAAACAGCTTGCGACGCTGTTTATTTTAAGATACACAATAGTAATGTAAAGTGTGGTGTGCCCAGATCCGGGGAGCTGGAGCATAATTTACAGTTGTAGAGAGCCCCTAGGAGGACTCAACCACACGCCAGGACGGTCTACTTCCTGATTAGATAACAGTGAAGGTCAGAACGCACTGCTTTCTGTGTGGCAGAGAGCAAGCAAGCCACCACAAAGACTCCGCTCCTCCTGCTCACTGTGAATTACGAATCGAGTCCTGGGGAGCATGGGGTTTGCCAAGTCTCTGCTACAAAGCGCGTATTAATCACAGGTCCCCGGGAAGGGTCAGGAGCACAGCCTGACCAGCCAGGGAGGGAACCTGCTCACAGACCTTGGTTCTCCCCCCGACTCAGGCCCCCCAGCCCCCGTCCCTCCCCTCCCTGACCTAAACACTGAAGGAGAGAAAGCTGGGGGGTGGAGGGATGGAAATCCTGAAAATACACTAGCTGGTTGGGTGCTGAAGCATATGTAAAAACGAACTCTAAGGAAAAACAGCTAGATCAAACAAACCTTGAGGCTGATCAAAATAGGCACCCAGTCTGTGGTTTCCTTTAGCCGGCTGAGCAGCCGTTCCCACACCTTCCTTGCCTGCTCTTTTCCTCCTCCATCCAGGTGCTTTGGGGAAACTGCAGGAATCAGTTTTGATTTCTTTACTTGAAGCTTTCTAAGCCAGGCCTGCCACCCCTCAAGGCACCACTCCTGGCCATCTGGTCCTTTGTTTTATCTCGCCACATCCTAGGTTAACCACCGGCTCCTCTGCCCTCAACCTCACCTGTTGTGTCAGGGACTAAAAATAACTTTAATCTTTCCCACAAAGATAACTTCCATATCCTTGACTTTATACAACTTGGGTTTGTCCTGAAACACTGTTTCCCTAAAAACTCTCAGTCGTGGATTGAACTGTGTTCCCACGAAATTCATATGCTGAAGCCCTCGCTGCCACTATGACTGCATTTGAAGACTGGGATTTGAGGAGGTAATTTAGGTTAGATGAGGTCATAAGGGTGGGGTCCTAACCTCATAGGACTGGTGGTCTTATAGGAAGAGAAAGAACTCTCTCTCCACACAAAACTATGAAAGGCCATGTGAGGACGAAATAAGAAGGCAGCCATTTGCAACCCAAAGAGAGAGCTCTCACCAGACACCCATGCTGCCAGCATCCAATCTTGTGCTTCAAGGCTGCAGAACTGTGAGAAAATAAATTTTGGTGTTTAAGCCCCCTCATCTGTGGTATTAGTTTCCTCAGCCTGAACTAAGACACTCTCTCACAGAAGTCCCGTTTTCCCTCCTTACCAGTCCCTCTGGAGTCTGGGAAGAGAGGCCAGACTGTTAACTTTTCCCTTTTGTGCTCTCGATCCCTGCTCTCAGCCCCTGACCTGAGACTCTCTAGCCACGTTGCTCATGGTGTTTGCAGCCATCTGCCACCGTGCCTCTCCTCTGCTGTGGGCAATGCTCCTCTAAGCCACCTCCCCCTTCCCCAGTGGTTTCTGTAAACACTGAATATTCGTCTTTCCCCCTGATCCCACTTCTTGCTTCTGCTTTTGAAGGTATTAATATAATGACCAAGACTTTTCTAATATTTTGCCTCTGTTAATTCCAATGTCATCCATCTTTACTTTCCCAGCCCTAGATTCTGTCAAGCAGAGATGCTGCCTTTCCAGGACCACAGGCCTGCAAATGCTCTTCCCCTGCTTCTCTGTTCTCCCTCTTAATCTTCACTGGGACTTGCAGCTTCTCAGTGGGCTTCCTATGTTCCCAACCAACGTACCAGCACACTTTATTAGCCCTCTACCCAGCATGTCTCTTTATTAAAATAAAATTTATTGTCTTGTATTATAAACACAATACACATTGTATAGACAATTTAGACCATATGGATAAGTATAAAGAAAAAAGTAAAAAAGGTCAGCCAGATTTCACTACTTAAAGATAATCACTGTTCACATCTTTATTTGTTCTTCAAAGACTATGATCCCAAATATTTTTTTTCCAAAACTATAATCATATCATGTATATTGCCTTATCTGTTTTATTTCACCTGGAAAAATATTGAGAGATTTTTACATATCTCAAAATATTTTTGAGAATATAATTTTTAATGATTATATAATATTCTACAATATTTCATAATGGGATATTATGGACTCTTCAATGTTTTATTTTCACAATGTCTTTATACACAGTTCTCCTTAATTTTTGTATTATTTCTTATTATTTCTTTATCATAAACTTCTAAAAACTAAATTATTGGATCAAAGGATAAGAATACAATTAGTAATACACATTACCAGTTTAAACTCCAGAGAGAATAAGCCAATATTTAGTCATTATTAAGCAAATATTTCCTTCTACTCTGAAAAGGACTAAACACTAATTTTTTAAAGACTTTTTAAAAATTTTATAGAAAAAATAATATTTTCTTGATTTAAAAACTGACTTGGTCCTAATTATTCTAATGCCTACTGGCCACCTGTATTTCTTCGTTTGTGAATAAACGTACTCATCTATGCCTTTTTATGTCTGCACTTTTTTTTCTTATTTATTTGTACACCATATCTATTAAGGACACTCCGTATAGTATATGATGTACATATTTTTGCCAGTTTAATGTTTGCCTTTATTTTGTGTTTTTTTCTTGACATTCAAAAGTTATTAATTTTTATTTTTGTTTAATTAAATAATTCATACTTTTCTTTATAATTTCTTTGCTTTTATGCTCTGTAAGAATTTCACTAAATAAAGGAAAGAAAAATAGTTAAATCTACTTCAAAGAATTCTTAAATGGGCAACTTATTTTGATGGAGAGTACTGATTATTTTTTCAATAACAGTTAAAGCATTAACCAAAAATTATTTATTGAATTGTTCTTTTTTTCTCAATTGATTTAAAATGATGCCCTCAAAATTAATAATATCTCCATATGTTTGGATTAAACTGTATATGCTTATTTTGTTCAAATGATCATTCTGCCTATTGTGTTAGCCAGTGCAACACCTTGTAGCTTTATAATCTACTTTAATAACACTCAGTGTCATTAAATTTTTTAAATGATCATCCTCATTTGTCTTTTCCAAAAATATTTTGACTTTCCTTGTTTCGTTACTCAGATGAACCATAAAATCCTTTTTTCAGTCACGATCCAAGGAAAGAATATCTCGTAGGAATTTTGAATTATTACTCATTTAGAGAATTCTCTAAGTAAAACCATCCCTTTCACTCATGCTATGAATCCCAGCTTAGGTTTTTCCTATGTCTCATTTTGCCCTCTTGCTCCTGGGTTTCTGAGCTCTGCCTGGAAAAGGCTGCACTGAGGTGGAGCAGGTCCATACCAGCGTGTTTCTATTTGCTCCGAGGCCACACTGCTCTCTCTTCCTAATTCTCTCTGGATCACACTTTTCACAGTTCCTACTCATCCAGTCAGAGAAGTTCTTTCTGAACTCACTTAGCTTTCTTCCTACACTTTACAAAATGTGTCTGTCTCCTATACCTGTGTCTCGACTCTACCTTCACTGGCTTCCTCTTCTTAAACCTTGGATTATCCACGTCATTCTCTTCACACCCAACCCCCTTCCCCAACACCTACACCTCAGTACCTCTCCCTGGGATCCCCTCCCAGTGCCGATTCAGCATCTGATTCACCTGATTCACCTCTGCGGATAAACAGACACCTCCATGCACTATCCACCCCCTGTTCCTCCTCTGTCCCCTTCCAATTTGGCCCATTCACCTCTTAGTTGGTGGAATTCAAACACAGACTATGACTCCCAACTGCCAAATCCAAAGGCTTATTTTTAGTTAATATCATTGTCCTTGATCTTTCTACAGAATCTACTTCCTCTACTTTGAAACTCCTTTCTTCACATGATCTGATTATGCCTGTACACCAGTCTGACTTCTTTATCTTTGTTCATTACTTTCTCTCTTCCTCCCTTTAAATGTAGTTTTTAAAAAAGATTCTATCCTCAAATCCCCCCTCTACACTTTTTTCCTCCCTTGTGTGACTGCGCTCTGTCGCTTCAGTCGTGTTCGATCCTTTGTGACCCTGTGGACTGTAGCTCATCAGGCTTAGTCCATGAGATTCTCCAGGAAAGAATACTGGAGTGGGTTGCCATGCCCTCCTTCAGGGAATCTCCCCACCCCAGGGACTGAACCTATGTCTCCTGTGCCTCCTGCATTTCAGGGGGATTCTTTACTGCTGAGCCACCAAGGAAGCCCCTCTTCCTCCCTTTAAACAATGCCATGGTTTTGATGCAGTCCCATCATTTCTAACCCTCAAAGAGGTCCCCCATCCAGGTATCTGGCTTACCTCAGGCCTCGGTATATCTTTCTAAACTCCCCTCACCTTCTCCCCTACATATTGTATTCTTCAGCCAAAGGACTCTGTCTTAAGAGCTATTGCATCCACAAATCTCTGAATGTGCAATCAAATGTGGCCTGATTTTAGCACCCAGATTGAAACAATATTCAAAAAATAATAATCCCACTATTCTCTGGCTGCAATGAGATAATTCTGTGTCTCTCACAGGATTCTACCTCCTTAGAGTGGGCCTATGAGATTGTCATTTAGAGATGTAAAACTACTCACCCTCACCAGCTTGACCTAGATGAAAAGTGGCAAGATGGTGAACCCGTTAATTCTCAGGATGAAAAGTTTATGAATAAAGAAGAAGATGTCTAAACCTCCAAGGAGCTGGTCCCAAAGCTAACAACTCAAGTAGGAATAAGTTTATTGTGAAGTGTTTGCTGTCATCTTGTTCTTTTTCTTGTTTGAGTTTATGCCATTTCAAAAGTTACTTTGACTCATGGTGTCACTAACACTGTCAGTTCAGTTCAGTCGCTCAGTCGTGTCCGACTCTTTGCGACCCCATGAATCGGAGCACGCCAGGCCTCCCTGTCCATCACCAACTCCCGGAGTTCACTCAGACTCACGTCCATTGAGTCCGTGATGCCATCCAGCCATCTCATCCTCGGTCGTTCCCTCTTCCTCCTGCCTCCAATGTGCCACAGTACAAATGGTGCATGAGATCTTTTGCCCTTTTTCTTGTACGTATCTTGCTAACTGTCGGATTCGATCCTCATTCCAAAACAGACTTAGGTTTTGAAATGAGCAGAGTATTATTCTTTGAAGAGTGTTTCACCTGTATTCAAGTTCAGGAGCTAGGATGGAGAAATTATTTCAGTGGGTTATATGAAAACATTCATGAAGACTATTTTCTACTTGCAGAGCATTCTGCTTTTTTCAAAGAGCTATTTCTAACTTCAGCTAACCCGCAAAACAAGATGAGAAAACTAGCACTCAGAAAATTAACTGACTTGCCCAAGATAACTCAGAAACCAAAAGGTTGAGTTGAAACAAGGAGGCTGGCTAAGTAACTTCCAGTTGTCCTGAAATCTACCACCTCCTGGTCTTCCCTGGTGGCTTAGATGGTAAAGAATCCTCCCATAGTTGGAGAGACCTGGCTTCTATCCCTGGGTTGGGAAGATCCCCTGGAGGAGGGCATGGCAACCCACTCCAGTATTCTTGCCTGGAGAATCCCCATAGACAGAGGGTCCTCGTGGGCTACAGTCCATGGGGTCACAAAGAGTAGACACAACTGAGTGACTAAGCACAAACATCAGTATATTTATATAGTCTTCTAAACAGGAGGAATTTCTTTCTCCCTGACCCCAAATGTTTGTTTGTTTTTGTAGAACACAAGAATTAAGAGATCATCCTCATTATCTAAAGGCAGGAAAAACACTGATTTGGTGATGGATTCAAAACATTTCCATTATCTGCTCTAATCATGCCCAACAATAAATTCAGGAGAATTCAGGAAAGCACCCTTTTTCTATTTAACAGATTATATGTATTTCAAATAAGCAAGAGGATATTTGGGGTAGACACTGACAAGAGAATGAATATAAGCATGCAAGAACCAAAAAGAACTAAATCACACTTTTCTTTAAACTTGCTCTAGGGGAAAAAAGTCTGAACTCTTTTGAAAGGATTTCCAGGCTAGTCCCAAGTTCAGTTCAGTTTAGTTCAGTCGCTCAGTCATGTCCAACTCTTTGCAACCCCATGAATCAGTAAGCCAGGCCTCCCTGTCCATCACCAACTCCCAGAGTTTACCCAAACTCATGTCCATCAAGTCAGTGATGCCATCCAGCCATCTCATCCTCTGTAGTCCCCTTCTCCTCCTGCCCCCAATCCCTCCCAGCATCAGAGTCTTTTCCAATGAGTCAACTCTTTGCATGAGGTGGCCAAAATATTGGAGTTTCAGCTTCAGCATCAATCCTTCTAATGAACACCCAGGACTGATCTCCTTTAGGATGGACTGGTTGAATCTCCTTGCAGTCCAAGGGACTCTCAGGAGTCTTCTCACAGTTCAAAAGAATCAAGTCTTCAGCATTCAGCTTTCATTATAGTCCAACTCTCACATCCATACATGACCACTGGAAAAACCATAGCCTTGACTTTACGGAACTTTGTTGGCAAAGTAATGTCTCTGCCTTTGAATATGCTGTCTAGGTTGGTCATAACTTTCCTTCCAAGGAGTAAGTGTCTTTTAATTTCATGGCTGCAATCACCATCTGCAGTGATTTTGGAGCCCAAACTTAGTACCAAAGTCATATTAAAAACTGATGCTTTTCCACATGGTCATATTTGATTATCACTTAAGTAGTTCATAAGCAAACAAAAGCTTCAGGATTAAGCAATAAGAGGGGTCTTCATCAAAGTGCTATCAAGTAATTGGTGGGATTTTTGCCACATGGATCTAAATTTATGGTTTCCTAGAAACTAATGTAAGAACTAAACTGAGCTTATAATTGACTAATGATCTCATATGGCCCATGCAGTCTTACCACTTTTTCTTTTAATTCACTGTGGGGCCGGATTTAAAACAAGTGTAACAACTCATGAGCTACCTGCAGGTATCCTGGAAACACTGAAATGGAATCTGTAACTTTTCACCATGGGGAAAAAATAAAGCTGCTTTAATAGAGAGTTCCAATATGTCACCAATCTACAGGGAATAATCCAGCATTCACTTCTTCTGTTTGATTAAAGCCTTCTTCTTTTTGAAACACTAGTGTAGCACACCCCCAGTACACTTGGGTTGTTTATTGTTGGCTTATGACAGGGTCACACCAGGTGTCCCAGGGTAAGAAATAAGCCATTTTACAACTGTCAAATGACCAGAGTTGTAGGATCATCCTTTTCTAAATTATTAGCAATGGAATTACCAGATATTCCCAAGTCAAAATTAATTCTGGAATACTTGTGAATATAGAGGAATGATGCAAGAAGTAAATATGTCTAGAAAGTTATAATCTTATAAGTCAAGTATTACAATTAAGAGTAGCAACAAGGTTTGGCACTGGAATTGACAAGGGTAGATCTCCAGCCATTATCTGGCTGTGTTAGGCAAATCAGGTGCCAATAAATTGAGGGGCAGGGTGGTTAAAGAGTGTTGATTAGTGGTTCATGTTAATTTCCTATAATGCTCAGAATAATATTCTCTTTATTTCTTGTCATCACAGAATTCCACAATAATAATCTCTTGAGTTGTATTTTCTTTTTGTGGACAATCAAGACAGAGTCAACAGTATTCATGTTATCTATTACAACCAAGAAGTAAAACTATAGTTAAGAAAAATTATCTGCCATTATATTGTGATTTGACAACTTATCCACTATTAGATAAAAACAAATTAGTTCTGGCAGATTTGGGACTTGGCAGTTCAAAATATGAATAGCAAATGTAAAAGCATGAAAATGGCATTACTATTATGTTTTAAGAGGATAATACACCTTTTAAAGGGTGCCAGTGATTACATACTGTAAACAACTGCTGCCAATCAATTTAGAAAGTGGCAGGCAGCATGTCAGTGTAACATGGCAAATTCCATTCAACCAACCTAATGCTTCCTACTCAAGTCACTATTTCTTAACGGGAGCAGTGGGGCTGGATATCATCTTTGCACTTCATAATCTGTTTCAAATCGCAAAAACAGACTACAGCACGGAGAACGCAGGGCATTTCCAGGAGTCCTCTGAAATCTGTGCAGTAACAGTCTCTAAAATCAAAATGAATCCTGAATGTTAAGGTCACTTTCTGACCCTATCCTGCAGCAAACTGAGTGCTCTCACAACCTAGTCAAACTGGACTTTAATTCCTAACTGCTCCACCTCTCCACAGAATACACTTGCAAACTGTGGTCATGTGCAATGAAGAAATGGAAATTTTCTCTGTGATCTGAATGAATATTCACGGGTTTCACTAAACAGCATTTAATAGCATTCTATTCTTGGAGTTTTTAAATAGCTGAATATTCAGATATGCACATGCCTATTTTCTTTTATTCAAGGGTCCTAAATTCTCCATTTCCTTGAATTCTTTAACCTATTTTTAAACAATTATACTTAAGGGTGATATTTTATGAAATTAGATGCTAAACTTTGAGCTAATCATTATTTTAGTTTCTTTTTGATGGTAATTTAATAAGCATTTCATTCTTCAATCTCTCTCAGTTACTTATTTTTTTTAAATGTGTCTCTCAGCTCATAACTCATAACCTGGGACTTAATTTTCTAAGTGTATCTCAGCTGAGATAAACGGGATGGTCTGATATACTTTTTTGTTTTTTATTACTGGGGTATATTGCTTTCAGTGTTGTGTTAGTTTCTGCTGTACAACACAAAGTGAATCAGCTACAAAAGTGAAAAGTCAAAGTGTTAATCACTCAGTCGTGTCCGACTCTTTGAGACCCTATGGACTGTATAGCCCACCAGAATTCCATCCATGGAATTCTCCAGGCAAGAATACTGAAGTAGATTGCCATTCCCTTTTCCAATGGGTCTTCCTGACCCAGGAATCAAACCTGGGTTTCCCACATTGCAGACAGATTCTAAGCCACCAGGGAATCAGCTATATGTATACATATATATCCCCTCCCTCTTGCTGCTGCTGCTGCTAAGTTGCTTCAGTCATGTCCAACTCTATGCAACCCCATAGACAGCAGCCCACTAGGTTTCCCTGTCCCTGGGATTCTCCAGGCAAGAACACTGGAGTAGGTTGCCATGTCCTTCTCTAATGCATGAGAGTGAACAGTGAAAGTGAAGTCGCTCAGTCGTGTCTGACTCTTAGCGACCCCATGGACTGCAGCTCCTCCATCCATGGGATTTTCCAGGCAAGAGTACTAAAGTGGGGTGCCATTGCCTTCTCCGCCTCCCTCTTGAGCCTCCTGATAAACTTTGAAATGTCTTGACCATTTTTACATTGAAGAGACTACACATCTCATCATCCCATGAAAGGCCATTGTTGCTGCCACTGTACTGGGGACTTTATCTCAAAGTTATTCATAATGTGGACAAAGGCTGCTGAATCCCAAACACATCAGGTTTTCACATGCAGAACCCCTCATAATCCAATTCTAAATACCAGACTGGGACTACAAGTAAAAGGTTATGACACAACCGCATGCATTGTTTCTTTACCCCTCAAGAGAAACAAAGTAAATGTAGTTGCAATTTCATTTCTTCTAGAAGGGTTTCTAGGATTCAACATAACATTCATTTTTAGCCTGTCTCTTTAATTTGAGAAATTGTAAAAACGATGACAGATGGCACACAGAACTGACTTATGTCCTCTATTCTTTACTGAAGAAGGGAGTGCATGGAAACTTTGATAAGGCAGAAGCTACAGTATGCAGGTCACTATTAAAATCATCCAGTGACTCTTTGGACAGTTAGGAGCAGAACGTTCAGGCTTTCTTTTTTAGACATTCTTGAAAACCAGCGCTATGGTAGCTTGCCAGTGGCGATCACAGCCCTGATGTTCAGTACCCTCCTGTCCCAATAAGAACATGATGGATGTGCCATTAGCTCTGAACCTCTGCAACCTCTGAAATTACCTCTCTTCCCACCCCAATCTCCCGTCCCCCACCCCTCAAAATCATTATGAAATAGGAAGAACACTCAAGCTTACAGTTAATTGGAAACATTGCAAGAGAAGAGGAATGCTTAGGACAGCATGTCCACGGGAAAATAAATCACCCAGTATTGTTATTTAATGCATTGTGACATCATTTCCTGAAATTAAACAGAGATGACACCAATTCAGACGATCTCCAGTATAAGGTTCCATTCAAATAATTCACAGATGTTTTCTCCCGGCAAGCAGGAAAACAATGCGAAGGCTGAGGCCATGGGCGGCCTCCCTCAGCTGCATGTTTGCGGGAGGCTCTTTCTGCTGGTGTTTTTCAGCTGTGTGTTCTGCACAGGCGTCTCCTCACAGGCATGTCTCAGCCCATGAGCCTCACTCATATTCCGTGCACATCTGTATCCCTGAACACAAGAAAGGCCATCTTTCACTGTGTAAGAAAGGCCAACGTTTTCTATTTGGTATTGCGTTAGCCGATAGCAATTAGTATTAAAGTAGATGGATCTCAGAATCATGAGGGCACTAATTTCCAAGTAGAAATAGCTAATGTCCCTGAAATACTGATTCAATTAACCATTCGAGGCCCTTAAAAAGACGTCTAACGGTGGACATTATCACAGTGTCTCCATGGATACGCTCGTGGAAATGGACAAGTGGAGAAACTGGGGTGGAGAAGAAGGCAACACCATATCTATCACCCGTGGTGATTTCATGAGGTACAGAGACCTTGAGCTGCAGGAGTCCCAAGCATACAACCAAAAGCCAAAGCATTGACGTCTGTGCCACACGTTACAGTTTACACACTGGCCACATCACCTGAGCCTCACAGCCCCCCAAACAGCTAAGTAAAGCACATGTCTACTCTTCATTTCATAGGTTTGGAAATAGGTTCAGAGGTTGAATCACTCACCCAAGATTGGTTGGAAATAGGTTCAGAGGTTGAATCACTCACCCAAGATTACAGAGCAGAAACCTAAGCCTAAAATTTCACATCCAGTGACCCTTTTTACAAACCCACACTGTGCTGTCTCTGAGACAGCCTAGACTTAAATGCTCCAAGGAAGCAGAGACTAGATTCTGTTCATGTACTGGGACCCTTATGGGAAGGGGAGGTTCTCTATAAAAAGGAGGCCCTGACAGAGGCATTATGAAACTACTCCACAGCCACTTTCTTCTCTACCTCCCACTCCATCCTGGAAGACTCACCAGGATGCTTTGGCTTTCTGTGGGCACCTAGACTCTCTGATGAGAGCATCTAGAATCACTGAACAGCCATCTGATGTTTGCGTGCCTGTGTGCTAAGTTGCTTCAGCCATTTCTGACACTTTTTCGACCCCTTGTACTGTAAACCCATCAGGCGCCTCTGTCCATAAGATTCTCCAGGCAAGAATACTGGAATGCGTTGCCATACCCTCCTCCAGGAGATCTTCCTGACTCAGGGATCAAACCTGCATCTCCTGCATGGGCTAGCAGTTTCTTTACCACTAGCACTGCCTGGGAAGCCCTATCTGACATTTACATGGCTCTAGAAGGCAGAAATTAGACTATGTTATCTCCTGATGACTTGTTTGGCAAAGTCAGTCTCTCCATCTCACAGAGTCCCAGGAAGGTATGTGATCATTTTGGTTGCCCAGTTCTACTGGTCAAAGTCTCCTGGTAGCTATTCAACCAAATTAAAAGATGAAATAATAGCTGCTTTCCATTATATACCGAGTGCTTTCCATTATATACCCAGGCATGAAGCCGAATAGTTTACATTGTCTCATTTAATGCCTGCAACAACCCTACTGAGTGGTTCTAAAATTATCCCCATTCCATAGGTATGGAAAGTGAAGTCCAGAGAGCTCAGTGTTCAAGATCAAAAATCTACTGCTGCAGATTTCAGACCCTGTGCTCTTAACCTTGACATGGTATCACCTCCTTGAGAAAAGAAACTATTTGAATCTATATAAGATGAAGAGAAACCGTTAAAGGGCAAAATAGTCTTGGCTTCCTCTCTCTCTCATTCTCTCTTCTGTGTGTGTATGTGTGTGTGTATACACACATACAATAAAAAATTTGAGATGACTAGATTGACTGTGATATGGTCTTGAATTCACTAGAGAAGAGCTATCTTTCTCTATGTAACATGGAACTGTATTTATTCATAATTTGGGTTCACTGTCTCTGTGAAACAATATACTTTAAATCACATTTTCATTACTCAAAACAGACCTTCACAAAATCCCATGAAACAAACTCTAATAGGCAGGGAGTGAAACCAGCGAACACCTGAGAGACAGGCTTCATTCCGCTTTCTTTAGCAGCAGAAATATGGCAAGAGGCTAAGCATTTTTCCATGAACAAAGGACAGAGTTTTTAGAACCTGCAGTTTCCAGGAGGCTGCAGGATATTGTATCACTTTGAAATAAATTTACTTCTGATTCTGTACACATAGCTTTGAAAGAAGTCCCATATCCGCTAAGGGTGAGCTTTATCCCTATGTTTTCAAATAAGAAAAACTGTAGTCAGAAACGGGTATGAGCAAGTGGTGTCTTTGTGTGTGAGCACTTCCTGTTTTCATTCCATGATCAAATATATTCTTTGCAGCACAACTAGGCGAGCTCTTGAAGGTGGCAAGTGGAGGTGCCTGAGAGCCTAATTGAGTACACTAAGGGCTTCTTGGCGTGGAGGAGTTTTTCATGGTTAAGAATAAACCGTCAGCCCGCGTATTATTTCTTGCTGTTTCTTTCTTTAACTATCGTTGAAGTCAAATAAAAACAGTTGTAATGGCAGGCTTACTTTTATGATATCATAATCTCCATGTGTTAGGGAAAGAATATACTTCCCTAGGATTTCCCTATGATTTTTTGCCATTGGGTACTTTCCAGGAAAAGCACATACATTCCAACAGATTCTTTCCTCCATCTTCACTAGATTTCTTAGTTTGAGAAGCCAGGCAGAGCAGTCCACCAATAAAAGAGGGGGTAAGAGTAACATACGACATATTTCGCTGGTTGAATTTCTAAAAAGTATTTACTTGGATTTATTTCCTTAAAATTACTGTGAGGATTTAAATATGTGGATTTATTTTCTTAAAATCATTGTGATGTTTAAAGGACATTCTGGAAATTGGTAGTTAGAAACTAGAAAATAATTATTTAGCTTCAGACTAAGCAAGTTTAAAGTGCTTAACTCAATATGGAAATTCTTCAATTCATCAAAGAGTTTGGTTTATTACGGCCACCTTGGATTCAGTTTAAATATTTTCCTCAATATCATCGATTAGCTGTGAGTTTATTACCTCCTCCCCTAAAGCTGGCGGTGCACAGGAATTTGAGAGTGTTTTAACTGTTACAGTTGTAGTGGAACTTGTTCTTCCAAGAAAACTGAAGGTTAATGATTTTTGTCATATTGAAACTAAGACTTAACAATTGCTACAGTTGGCCTTTGTTGAGGTGGGGTTCTTTTTTCTCTGGGCCTTTTGAGGTATTCAGAATAGGTGACAATAGCTTGCAGTTGAGAACATATGTAGAGAGACCCCTGTGGCTTATTGGGAAAAGTTGCTCCATGCTGGTTGGGTGTTTGGAAAAAAAAAATACAACCAGAGTTCTTTTATGTTCTGCTAGTTAATGAATGCATGAATGTCAAAATGGGCCAATGGCCCATTCAGGGGGCAAAGCCTCAGCAACCCCCTTCTTTAAGAACACATCCTGAGATCCAAAATACATTTGCTTAACAAATTAAAATAATGAGATAATTCAATTAGCTTCTTTTTTAAAAAAAGAAAGAAAAAAGGGTACATCGGGGATTATTGTAATACAAGAGCAGGTCATACTGCACAAAGGGGAACAAACAGTTTGAAATAATGTTAAAGAGACTAATAATGAAGGAATGCACACTGAATCATGCACTTGTAAAGAAATTTACATGAAATAATAATTTAGACTACATCTATTTTCAGTGAGCTAGAGCCAACATTTCACTTTGAAAGTTGAAATTAATTAAATGACAGAAAAATATAGTGGGGCATCTCTATTTCCAAGGACTTCCTCATGCCTGTTAGTGCATAAGAAAAGGGGTCTAAATTAACATGTCGCTAGTTAGGGGGCTCTATTCTTGGTTTCTGCGCTCAGAATTATAGCTGAGTAAATCTTTCAGCTCATTAAAGATTGGAAAGTAAAAGTTTTACAGAACCATCCTCATCAAGTTACTGAACCTCTTCCCTTGCAGCTGGGGTGATGCTGGGATAAAGAGGGAAGATGTTGTCAAAGGGAAAGCTAAGGAGAATTTCCTTACATACAAGGGAGGTGCAGGAAAGGCTAGGGAGAAGAGCAGAGAGAGAGATGGACAGACAAAGCCAGTGGAGAAAGTAATAAAGGGGCATGCTGTAAAAGAAGGTTGTGGGGAGGAGAAAAAGAAAGCCCTTAATGGAACATAAAAAGGAAGTGGGGTACTGAGAGGAGAGGATGACCAGGGAACCTGGGACAGAGCCATGCTCTGACAGCTCTGAGTGTATCCAACACACAAGTGCGGGAAAGCAGCCTGCAACGTGCAGACCCTTTTGAAAAATGGAGAAATGGCAGGTCCAGAGAACTTAATGGACTTAACTGAGGTTCAGCCAGGACTCAGGAAAGCTGAACTCAAAATGTCAGTTTCCCAACTCTCCGGCTCAGGTTCTTTGAGTCTTCTCTCCCCACTATAAGGACAGGCATTAATTAAGATTTTCAGCTGGACAGAGAATTCTGCACAAAGCCTCGTGCATATTTATCTAGATGAAAGCACCCTGGGGTGGAGAGAAGGTACACAGTACATAGTGCTGAGTGAACAATACAGCCATAAGGAGCACCCAGGGATCAATGGGTCTGCACAATTCCTCCCTGCAGTCAGGGTGCACAGTGGGTTCAACCCAGGATGGCAGGGAGGTGGGAGGTAAGACACCAACTGGCCAAGCAAGAGGTCCAATAAGCTCTGGATACTTGGAGGAAGATTCAAGGCACAGACCCAAGTGGTAAAGGAGAGAACTGGCTTTAACAGAGAAGTGTAGAGTAAGTCTTCTCTATTTGGAAAAGTTGCGGGAGCAGGCAACTTTTAAAAATAAGTAAAGCAAACAGCACTTTGCTTCTCCTATTTCCTCCCTTTGACGCTGAGCATTTTGATGGCAGAGGTTGTAAGGTTGACATGCAACTGTTCATGGTGATCATGATTCTAGCAAAGTCATCATAATGTGTAGAAAGGGCACTGAACTGGGGTCAAGGAAGGCTTGGGTCCTGATCGCAGCTGGACCTTGAGCCAATCACTTCCTTTTGTGGGTCTGAGCTTCCTGGTTTGTAAACAAAGCAGCTGCATTCTCTGCATCATGCTGTTCTATGATGTTGGGATTTTTTGACTGAGGGGCTGAAAATACATGGGGATGTTTGCTTGAAAAGTAATTGCTGAACTCTCTACTTTCAACCAACGAATGCTGAGCACGCAGGGAGACAGAGGGAGGAAATCAAACAGGTGAGCTGGTGGGAGAAGGCAGTTGCCTGCCATCTACTCGCCCCACCCTGCCTTTCTTACTTGCTACTCTAACCAAACAAACCTTCAGTTAAAAATGAGAAACCCCTCCCCTTGCACTCATTCGACTTCCAAATTAAAAACATTTTACAGGTTAGTAAATCTCCAGCTGAGGTGATGTAGCAAAGAACAGCTGTGAAGTAATTTTGATAATGATGAGAATAATAACCACATGGCAAGGTTCAGGGCTTTGCTGTTGCAGCTTCAGTGCTCTTGAATAGATAAAAGTGATTAAATACTCCTGATTATCCCTGACCAATATGTAATGGATTTACAGCCCTTTCAATTAGTCAGTATTTGCTTAGGACTCATTATTTTGTCTTTGGTTAAGTAATCAGCCCAAGACGGCATGTTCGGTCTAATTCCTCTGAGCCCAGTCAGTGCAGGGCCCTGACCTTTGAAATGGCCATAGCTGCAAGGCAAGAATAACCACTGCCACGGCAGCCTCGTTGGTACTCCCAGCTAATCCTGACACCACCGGCCAGATCGATACACCTTAGTTTGCTACTAATGTCCTTACATCAAAATGGCCGATTTAGGAATGTGAATCTATCATGTTGCTCTCCCTGCGGCGCCCCACCCCTCGCCCTTTGGAGCCCTGCTGGAAGAGTCGCTCAGCAGCCACCGCCATAAATAAACGTGGAACCTTGTCCTGGACTCATGACACTGTAACTAATGTCATTCAGCATGGCAACCCACAAGTTGGATAATCAAAGACCTTCAGCTTTCAATGTGCTACTCTATTTTTAAGCTGCAGCCTAAATAGAATGGCCTGAAAACAATCTTATAGCAAGAAACAGCCTCTGACATCTTTACTGTTTTTCCAGAAGTTTCAAATGAAGAGTAAAATGCAAGCATGTAGTTCCTCTGCAAAAATATATTGTAATTTTTTTGGTCTTGAGGGTCTCAGTCAATGGGGGTGTGTGTGTGTGTGTGTGTGTGTGTGTGTGTGTGTGTGTGTAATGACACATAAAACCGATTGCAAACAGGAAGATAAACTGTTACTTGGAAAATGCTGCACATTGTTGATCTTTCCCCATAAGTGAACGGGATCGGCTTATAAGATAATGGACTTGAACCGCTAAAAAAGAGTCTTTGATCTCTACCTTAGAAACAAAGGCATTATAGCACCTATAACCCTTTTGTGGTTGTCATATAAACACGTGACATGTTGCAAGCTGCTTCAGCGATTAGAGCTGCCCCTGATACCAAACACTTGGACATATATGTGGCAAGGTGCTTTTTTTTTGCCTCCTAAGAAGATGGCTTTCGTTAAGAGTGTAATTGGCAACATTTATGGATTCATGAGCTTCTCACAGCTGTTTCCCTCGGTAGCAGTTGTATTATCTGAAGTTGCTCTCATACTTTTTGCATAAACAACACATTTACTTAACATACACTTTTTAGAGCTCTAAATCATTTTGAATACAATCCACTCCTGACCTGTGGAAATAAAAACTCCTCCTTTCTACAGGGTGCTCTTTGGGTGGCGAGAATTGGTAAAACCCTCAACTGCCCTGTTAGCCATCAGATTTCAAGAAACGGAAAATAGGCACCTTATTTTTAAAAAAATTCTGTATGAGCCCATCTAATGTGCTAGGAGAAGGCAAAACAACAAAACTTATTTTTCTCTTTCATCTTGACTTACTGTGAGATGCTGGAAGAGCCATGCTCTCATGATATTTGTTGCTACTTTGGGGAAAATGCCTCTTTTCTTCTGACGTTTTTTGTCCTTGTCTGGATCATCATCGTCACCTGTGCCAGGTGAAGCTACACTGTTGTCTAAACCATCCCCTAGTAGAAAGAAATGAAAATACATTAGAGAAAACACAGAAAGGGTGCCAACAACAATGAGCAGCTAATGATGAGCTCAGCTAAGCTTGTTGAAAGAAATCCATTAAGCGGGTATATTCTCTTTCATTAAAGTATAATTGGAGACACAAATATGTAAAAGACAAAATTAAACCAGGCCTCTTCAAATGTTAATTTTGTGTGTCTCACACTCTCCCATATCATTAATTCAATTATAATTGTGCTCTTGACACAGCGCAGTAGCTCTTCGTCAATTATGGAATCCAATGTGGGAAAACCGCCATCAGAAAACCCATTCGGTGAAAATGCATCCCCATGCCCAGAGTGAACACATACTGTAGGGTAATCAAGTTAAATGTTCTGTAGTCTATATATTCTAGGCTGCCTGCATAGGTGACAGTAACTGTGTCACTGTTCATTGCACATAACACACTGCCTGCTCAGCCCCTCCTAGAACTGTCACCTCCCAAGCACGCACATTCACACACTCCTCAGATGACCCTGGACTCAGCATTCGCGTGACATGAAAACTTTTAGCTCTCTGCACCACTGATCATTATCATTAAAAAACAAAAAGATGCACATCAAGGTAGGGTGCTCACTTAATCAGAAGTTTCTATCAACATCTTTCTCTTCTGTGCTTTTCCCTGGCATTAACTGTGCATTAGCAAAAATCATTTACTTTTAACAGTCATAGTTATTTTTTCTTGCCCTCCGGCAAAAATGCCTTGAAAGCCTGCCTGGAGGGCATCTAAATTATGTATCTGAAAAACTCTTCTGGCAAGGCATTGCAGGACCCCTACTTTCTTAAAATTCATACGAGCACGTCTTCCTGTTTTTGGGAAGGCATCAATCAAGAGGAGCAATATATGCCATATCCCTACATTAATATTTGAACTAATAACTTTAAAAAAAGGAAAGAAACAAGATCCGACTTGTGGCATAATCAAATGCAAAATAAATGAAGAATACGGGGACAGCACTGGGGCTTTATAGATGGCTGTGTTTTCCTTGCACATCATTAGCCTGGAGCCACACGAAAGAGGAAAACAGAGAAGTGGAGAGTTTATGCTCCCTGCTGGTGTTTAAGAAGCCAGGGTCCTGGAAGAACATCTGGGAATTGCGCTGAGATGGGGGTTTTTGTAATTTAAGAATAGACATTCATTAGCAGTAAATGCCATAAATCCCATGCTAAGTAAAAACCTTGTCCAAGAAAGCCTAAAACAATAAACTCTGTGCTCAGTGTAGCCTGAGCTAGAGGCTCCGCAGCTTCCCCGGGAATGCTATAGATACCAGCTCCTTCCCAGGCCAGCTCCCTCCTCCTGGACTGGGCCCCACTGGGGACATCCTGCCGTGGGCCCCTTGCCTTCTAACCTGTCCTGACTGCTCTGTGAGCTTCCCTATACCTGTTCTTTTCCCTTCTCGCCACAAAAACCCTCAACCTTCTTTGACCAGAGAAGCAGAAAAGCCACAGCAAAGAGCTGGCAGATTAATTTTATTGACATTTCCATTTTCACTGCAATGTGATACCCTCCATCACATGGAAGAGATGACCCTCACTATTTACAGACTGACAGGCCACTTCATTACAACCACCTGCCCCAAGGCAAAGCAGATCCCTTCCATCTGCCCAAACACTAGAGCATGACCCCGAAGTTGCTGTTCTCTTTTTCTTTGCCGTCTGTTATGATAAAAAAAAAAAAAAAAAAAAGTGAATCGAAAGGACCTCAAATAGTCAAAGAACTAATCAGGAGTACAGAGAAACAAAAGGCATTTGACTTATGAATCCTGGCTGGATGGAATCTAGTCTTCATCTGCCTACCCTCCCTGCACACTCATGTATACCAGGGGGTCACTTGCACAAGGACACACACATACTCCACCCACCCACACACACACACACACAAGTTCGAGCAGAGACACGCGTACACACTTTCCACCATGCCAAGGAACTGCTGCAAGGCAAATTCTCACCCACACTAATGGCTTCTGACTGCTCCTTGGCAACCCTAGCATTTTAACCTGGGTGGATGTACTCTCCAAAATACAGACACTGGAGCGATCTCATCAGCTGTTCATGTGACACAGATGGAGAGTGGCTATTAGGAGCCAGGCAGTGGGCCTTGGGGATCTGAGGTACTGTTCTGTAGCCTGAGGCGATTTTGAAAAGCAGTACCCGGAGATGAGGAAAAAAAAATCCACACTGCAAGTGCAAGTTTGAAGTCAGTCAGTCTGTCTGTCGACCTACCACGGATAAAGATATCTTTGTCTCTGGATGGAAAAATCTATGCGGGCTATCTGGATGTACATTTCGGATAATGTATGTATGGAATGGCTCTTCCTTCAATGTCTTCCAAATATAAAAACACACACTGTAAACAATGCCTGTGTGTATATATTTCTTCCTAAGCACATATGGTTTCTGTGTATATGTTTAAGCTGAAATTGTCAGGATTTTGTTAAAATCTCATTTTAGCTTTTTTTGATAGATTTTTTGGATATACTTATTTTAAAAGGTTAATGGCTTTAATTAAAGTAAGTTCAACAAAAAAAAAAAAGACACTTGCCTTTTTTAACCCAATCAATGACCTTAAAAAATGCGAGACAGTATTTCCATGAGTATTTTCTCTTGCTAAAAAGCAGAGAGGGTTTCTAACACCTTCAAATTATATGATTCACTACATTTAGCTCAAGAAAAAAATATAGCTGGATTGAGCATCCTTTGATGACTGACAAAACTGGAGAAGACAGGAGCATTACATGCACGTTAATATAAAGCAGTCCATTTTATACAAACGTTGTTAAATATTTGAATTTGAATCCACTGTAACAAATAATTATAGAGAAAAATGAATCTATTTTTATAATAACCAGATACTAGACATTAAATTTTTTAAGTTAATATTATTATTTATACCTCTATAAAGATGAGAATTTCCTTTTCCAAACACACAATAAATTTGTTTTTCCAATGGACTGTGAACCAACTCCAGCACAGAGGACTAACAACAGCTATTTTCCTTTTAAAAGGCAGCCATGTGATCTGCACCCTAAAACAAAATTGTGCAAATGATACTAAAGAAACCCTTAAAATGCATACTGTCACCTTGTTTTAGGGCTGTGTGTGTATTGGGATAGTTGGCAATCCTTGACATAGATGCCAAATGAGTTTCTGTGCCGAAAAGGCTGGGTATACAGGCACAGATGCACGTGTCAAAGGAGGTAGAGGAGGTAACGGCATATGTCTCAGCATCTGAAGTTAGGGTTCACGAGTGTGGAGTCCTTGGCAGGGGCAGGACTGTGTCTTGTTTATCATTTTATCCTGAGAGCACCCCTCCAGGTCTGAGCCAGAGCAGACACTCCAGTGATTGCTTTGTGAGTGAAGGGCTGCACTTCTCAATGAGTTTATTCATGGATCCTTCTCTGTCTTTGATAATCCCAAACTGGACGACTGCACTCTTCATGGTACTGAAGGGGCTGAGTGGGCTGCCTGAGTGCACGTTTGCATGCATGCTCAGCCGCTCAGTTTTGTCTGACTCTTTATGACCCTATGGACTGTAGCCCACCAGGCTCCTCTGTCCATGGGATTCTCCAGGCAAGAATATTAGAGTGGGTTCTATCTCCAGGGGATCTTCCCAGCCAGGGATTGAACCTGTGTCTTCTGCACTGGCAGGCAGATTTTTTTACCACTGAGCCACTTGGGAAGCCTGCCTAAACTCATGCAGTCACTTCCAAACACGCCAGGAACAACGCTTCTTTGAAGAATTCAATCCCCATTAGAGCCTTTTTGAAGGGGTGACCCAAGGCCATTCCACCAGCGCTGCCACCTCTGATGGGAAAAAACTAAAGACTACTGGGCGTGCTTCCTTTAAAAGGTTGCTAATCCCTTGACTGAAGGCATAATCTTAAGTTTGAGGCAAAGATACTCAAAATAGCTACATGCTTCTGAATGTACTGCATGTGACCATGGAAAGAAAATACTCAAGCCTGTGGATAGATACCTTTGAAGTGGACTAAATTATCAAGGGAGATTGTTAAAAACATGGGTCCTCAGGCCTTATCCCAGACTTACTAAATCAAAATATCCTGAGGCAGAGACAAGGAATTTGTATTCTTAACAAGTTCCTTGGGTTTGGTTATGCAATCAGCCTAGCACAGATTCTTCAACTGGCTTTTAGAAGCGTCTGAACTAGATGGCAACCCACTCCAGTACTCTGGAAAATCCCATGGACGGAGGAGCCTGGTGGGCTGCAGTCCATGGGGTCGCAAAGAGTCAGACACGACTGAGCGACTTCACTTTCACTTTTCACTTTCATGCACTGGAGAAGGAAATGGCAACCCATTCCAGTCCTCTTGCCTGGAAAATCCCATGGACGGAGGAGCCTGGAAGGCTGCAGTCCATGGGGTCGCTGAGGGTCGGACACGACTGAGCGACTTCACTTTCACTTTCTTGCATTGGAGAAGGAAATGGCAACCCACTCCAGTGTTCTTACCTGGAGAATCCCAGGGATGGGGGAGCCTGGTGGGCTGCCGTCAATGGGGTCACACAGAGTTGGACACAACTGAAGTGACTTAGCAGCAGCAACAGCAGAACTAGATGGCAACTCACTCCAGTACTCTTGCCTGGAAAATCCCGTGGGCAGAAGAGTCTGGTGGGCTGCATCCATGGGGTTGCAAAGAGTCGGACACAACTGAGCGACTTCACTTTCACTTTTCACTTTCATGCATTGGAGAAGGAAATGGCAATCCACTCCAGTGTTCTTGCCTGGAGAATTCCAGGGACGGCAGAGCCTGGTGGGCTGCTGTCTATGGGGCTGCACAGAGTCAGACATGACTGAAGCAACTTAGCAGCAGCAGAACTAAATTACCTTCTAATTTGAGTTAAGATGAAACCTCAGGAGCAGACACATGGTTAAAATTCTATGCTACTGCCATAAACAGGGTTAGTAGTCACAGCAAACAACTACAACCTGTAGGTTCTTGACCACCCAGCTTCTCTGTCCATGGGATTTTCTCAGCAAGAATACTGGAATGGATTGCCATTTCCTCTGACAGGGGAATCTCCAGGAGATTCTTGCATCTCCTGCACTGCAGGTGGAGTATTTTACCGCTGAGCCACTGGGGAGGCCCCAACTACAACCTTACCTGGGCCTTATTCACTGGAGGAAAGCCCTGATGCTCTCCATCACAGGTACTGGTCAACACAAGGTGGTCCCACCCTATCTTCTGGTGGTGAAGGTTAAACAGAAAGACGCTGTAGAACCCCGGCTCTCAAAATACAGACCAGCACCCTTTAGCACTGGCAAAGAAATTGCAAGAAATGCAAATTCTTGGACCCATCTCAGACCCACTATATCCAAATCTCCAGGGATGGGGCCTGAAAATCTGAGGGTTACTAAGTACCCTGGGTGATTCTGATGATGCTCAAGCTTGAGAAGCACTGCTGGGGGCACCGAGAAGAACTCTATAGCATGCTACCCCTGGTGGTAGTTGTCTGAAGGCCTGAATCTAAACTCCGGGTCCTCCTCCTGTTTTCAGATTCTGAGGTATTTTGCGAGTATCTGCGGGGCTGGGTTTACATCCGTAAATGGAGGGATGGGTCACACATCCTTTCCAAAGCTGAGCACACTATGCTCAGGGCAGGGCAATACCTGGGAAAGCAGCCCCGGTCTACACTTATTTAAGAGTAACACTAAGGGAGTCTAGTTACAGGGAAGTCAAGCCTGGGATACCATGGGTATCCAGGTGTGGGCAAAATCCATATCCGTAGCTGTGTACCCAGTGAATCAGGAAAGGCATGGGGACATGGTGAGATGATCCTCAGATGATTCTAAAGCAGAAGTTTCCAATTCACACAATTATTGGCCATATCAACTACCCAGGCAAAAGGACACCACTCCCTTTTATTGGCATACTGTCATACTCCATTTCGCTAAAAATCTGTCTATATTCTAGACAACTCCTTGGCTTGAAATAAAGAAACGATACAAACCATGATGCTGTGGTATCCTGAGTCCAGGATGTGGCCTTCTTGCCCTGTCAGAAATATAGTGCAACAACCAAGAGAACTGGAGAAGGAAATGGCAACCTAGTTCAGTATTCTTGCTTGGGAAATCCCATGGACAGGGGAGCCTGGTTGGCTATGGTGCAGAGGGTCACAAACAGTTGGACACAACTTAGTGACTAAACCATTACCACCAACAACCACCAAGAGGGTCCTAGTCCATCTTTTTCTTCACAGTCCATCTCTCCATCTCCCTTGAAAAACTGCCAGACATTTACCAGTGAAGAAACTGAGGCCAAGAGGTTAAATTCTCACCTGTGATTCCATGGCTACACATGATCAGCGACTAACCAGAGTCCAGGTAACTCCAAGCCCAGTGTTACTACCACTGGTATTCTCACATATTGTAAGCTACCTTTCACTTTTTGAAGCATTACCTCATTTGAACTCTGTTATCAAACCAGGCTTTATCCTACAGGTAAAGGTCTAAAGTGCAGAGGAGAGATTAGATCTAGGGCCCAGGGGTTGGAATTGAGCTAGAATTGGTCCAGGCTGGTCCAGGTTCAAACAGAAATGTGCAAACTTTTCTCCCCGCAAGTAAACCAGTGCCTATAAGGGCTTTATATGTATTCAGTACAGCAAGGGTCCTTTGAGACTCAGGATTTTTATAACGGGTTTATTGTGGTCCATGTGGAGGCCCCTTATGGACAGCACCAGACTGATCTTCAGAGCCCAGAGATGCTACAAATACTTGAGCATCTACTGTCCATACAGCCAGGATCTCATGGGCTGTGATGTCATAACTGTGCAGCACCAAGAACTGCTTCACAGAGGTGTAACTAAAGTGATACATTCACTTGCCTCAAAGTCACTCTCTTAAAGATAAAATAAGCCTTCTAAAACATCCGGCAGCCTGTCAACTAACAATCAGAAACTGACCTCTCAATATCATATATTCAGAGAAACAGCAGTACAAATTAATACAGATTTTGGTCAATAGCATTTGTACTTTTAAGTTCGTGGCTCACTGTTTAATCCTCACTTCTCCCAGTTTTGGACCAACTTTAATAGTCAAATATATTCATATAAAATACATGCTATAAAAAAGAATGATATCTCACCTGATAGAACATAGCTCTTTTTTTTCCTCCTCTTTTTTGATAAATAGAAATTCACTGGAGTTATTATCATTTTTATTTTGGGCAATGTACATTCACTAATTTCAGACACACACACACACACACACACAAACATGTATCTTCCAAACTAGTTCCAGAAACTGGGTACAGTCATGAATTTATAGATATTTATATATCTGATTATAAACATTAAGTATATAAATTATATCATTAACCTTTTTCAAAGAATTCACTAATTTATACATAAGTATGCAAATATATTTGTAGATTAATTACATATTTTTGCCTACAGTCATATACACATACATGTATATACACATATACAAGTTTATAGAATTTTAAATGTTAGTATTTAATGTTCAATAGGGTAGTCCCTTTTCTATACCATTTCTCTTCCTCTAGAATACAGGCTCCTCCTCTTTCTTACCAATACCATCATCACATTCATTATCCTCATTATCACAAGTAACTTTCACTGGACATTTGCAATATTACAATCCTCAATCTTCACAACAAATGAATGAAATAGCTACTATCCTCAATGCCACTTTACAGATAAGAAAACTGGGACTCAGAAGAATTAAGAACTTGTCAAAGGTCACAGAGTCAGGAAGTGGCAGAGTGGTGCTTGCCCTGTAAAGCCTCTATCCTCTCCCTTAACTGCTGGAAAACAAGAAGAGGTGAATGGTGAGGCTAGATTCTGGATTAGTCCTCATTTCTCAGGAAATAAACCCCCAGAGTGAGGCCTCATATATTCACATTTATGAGCAAAAGAGACTGCAGTTGACAGAGCATTTAAAAGTAATCTAAAAGAAAAAAAAATTAACTATGAACCAGGAAACAAACAAACGCATATTTTTACAGTTACATCCGTTATCTACAGGACTATTAGTGGTCCCTGTGGACCTAAAGTTCAAATTAAATATGATTTTGAAATAGGAGTATCTGTTTAATTTTTAAGACATTTCTGAGCCAAGGGATCTTCCAAGATTCCATGCCTGTAGGCCTGTGTCCTTGGCCAAAAATGCTCTTTGTCTTCTTTTTTTTTTTTTAACTTTTCTATTCTACTTTGCCCAGGCAAACTCCTCTTCCAACTTTAAAATCCAGTGAAAAAGGAACCTCTTTTGTAAGGATCTCCCTAGTTCCTATTAACAAAACTGGTATACTAGGCTTTCGAGTTCATCAGTGCGTTCTTGCTTCTGCTATGTTTATGCTTCTGTTTTGCAATGTATCTATCTACTAACTTGTCTGTCCTGCTTGACCATGAGATTCTTCAAGGCAGGGGCCATGTCTTACTTCTGATTCACAAGCCCTGACATAGTGTAAACAGTCAAATGTTTAGTGGGATGGACAAACCGGCAGCAGGAGCCTTAATATTTGGGCCCTGTGCAAATGGAACCTGCTTTGAAGAAAGTGTCCATGAAGGAGTCCCTGGCCCTGGTGACCTGTGCCGGCAGCCACCTAGCCTCCGGCTCCCTCCCCCATTCTCCCTGCTCTCGGTGCACTGGGTGTGTCATGCCCAGGGTTTTCCTGCTCAGGAGTGCATGGCCTCCTCAGAGATGATCCTTACATGTCTGATACACTGTCAAATACTGTTTTCAAAAACGGGCTGCTTCATCTCTCAAACCTGCCCTAATCCAATGGGGAAGAGAACACCCAGGGGTAGGGTTGCTGCCCCTTGCCCAGGCTGCTCAGATGACTGGGAACATTACAGTGAAAAAGGAAGTATCTTTTTACAGGGTAACAATGAAGAAACAGACAGAGAACAGACACATGGACATGGGGGAAGGAGAGGAGGGAGGGGGTGAGATGTATAGATAGAGTAACATGGAAACTTACAATACTATATGTATAATAGTCATAACTTGCTGTATGACTCAGGGAACTCAAACAGGGGCTCTGTGACAATCTAGAAGGGTGGGATGCGGAGGGAGGTTTGGGAAGGAGGGGACATGGGTATACCTATGGCTGATTCTTGTTGATGTATGACAGAAAATCACAAAATTCTGTAAAGCAATTATCCTTCAATTAAAAAATAAAAGGGGGGGGAGGAAGTATCCTGTAGCCAGGGAACTGCAACACATAGCTCTTTGGGAACCTGGTTTCTGTCATCATTTTTTAATGATTTTTCCTTCTTCATATAGTACTCTGAAAACAGGATTAAAATATACTAAGAATCAAAAGATATTTTCTTTCAGGGACTACCTTCCAGGAGTTTAATTTAGGACATCCCACTGAGAAATCTGAATCAGGGTTTCCAACACGAGGCAAAAAAACCAGCAGCAGGAGGAGAAGCAGCAGCAGTAGCAGCCACAGTTGCCTCTGCCCAGCTCTGTGTGAGACTCTCGCCTTACAAAACTTGCTTCCCAAGAATCATCCTCAAAGTAAATCTTTTTTTCCATGCAATTCACCTTTATTCACATCAGAAGAGGTTGGGGGGAGGGGGAAGTTACAGACCCAGAAAGGTGGGGAGGGTGAGGGGC
Organism: Aepyceros melampus; assembly: GCA_006408695.1. Taxonomy (NCBI): domain Eukaryota; kingdom Metazoa; phylum Chordata; class Mammalia; order Artiodactyla; family Bovidae; genus Aepyceros; species Aepyceros melampus. Next base: position 283,886 of record SJXQ01000738.1, on the reverse strand, counting down.
GAGAGGTGGGGTGAGGGGCCAGCAGTGAGACCTGCTAATTACTGATCTCTTTTACTCTCCTGCTGTGCTTAACTGTCTGGACACGTTAAAGTGAAATTTTTCTGTGATTTTTCAAGTGTCTAGTTCATGGCCCACTAGCATGGAGGAAGCAGGAGAGGTGAAATGCTTTCGTTTACATGCAACATTTACTAACTGTGTGGGTTTTCCAACATTAAAGAGAGGACAGTGACCCAGGCCACCTTTTTCACACTCAAAAGAGCACTGAAAAAACAACTCTTCATCGGCTTACCTCAGGCTTCCCTGGTCCTGAACACCCTCCCCCCGGGGTATGAGCAGAAAGGGAAAAAAAGAGGGGATTTTATGCTCCTTTCTCTTCAACTTTTCAGGCGGTATAAGCAGCATTTAGCAAATTCAGCCCCAAATGGCTCCAAATGCTCAGAGCTGTAGGGGCTCATTCTTTGTTCTCCTCCCTCTATTTACACAGGATTTACGCAGGCTCTCCACTGAACAGACCGAAAGCACTTCCATTCTCACCGGCTCGGCTGGGCTGGACCGTGGGCCCGCCGCTGGCCCAGGCCTGCACTGGGGAATTTCTGCCACCTGGAGAAGGCAACACGCTGTGCCCTGACTCTGATCCCCAGACAACCTGGCCTGTGCAGGCCACTGCAAAGCTCAGGCTGGAGAAGATGAGCTAACCTTCCAGGAGAGACAGGAAAATCCAGCCAAGGCTGTGCAAGTAAATATGTGTCCAGAGACAAATAACATGCACTTTAAAATATGCAGCTATATGATAGAATGGAAAGTGGTGGGTGAAAAAAAAAATTCAGACTGCAGCTTGGATGAAAACCACTTCACCCACTGGTTGGAAAAATAAAGTGTAAAAACAGACAGATGGACACATATGTAAATGTGGCAGTGTTTTAGGCTTTAGCTGGCAACGTGAGCGTCGTAGTATAGTTTTGCACGCCTGTATTTTCCATATCATGTTGAATCCTGTTAACTGTTGAACAGAAACATCCTCATACTGGTCCTTGACCAAATCAGTCCCCTCAATTTACCCGTCAGGAGCCATAAAATGGCTTTGTTTATTGACTGGAACCCTCTAATCCTTTATAGCAGAAGTGAACGAAAGCTTCCAAACTCAGCCTGTGCTTTCCTGAAGCTGGTTCTCTCATCTGCAATGTATATGTATTTCTAATTTATGCTTCACTTAACTTGATTACTCTCATTGAAATACATATATATTTCATAATTTATATAGAGACAAACTTTCATTTGACATTTTTTTAATGGAAGAATAGTCAATTTACAAGGTTGTGCTAATTTCTGCTGTACAGCAAAATGATTCGGTTATACATGTATACACATTCTTTTTCATATTCCTTTCTGTTATGGTTTATCACAGGACATGAAATATAGTTCCCTGTCCTCTGCAGGAGGACCTTGTTCTTTATCCGTCTTGTGTATAGAGAGAAAACTTTTTTAAATTTTTCAATAAAGGATATCTACTCCCCTAGCCTCCCACAGAATTCTCTAAAGGATATTGACTGAATCCAATAGAAAAGTAAATTCCTTTTCCCATATATTTCAGCAGATCACCTAATCTCTGTAGTAGAGGATAATAGAATGTACTTGTTCCTCAGTTACCTGATAAGCACATATAAAAGTACAGGGTAGGTTCTGAAGTTATTCACAGTACATCATAATAAAGCTCTTCTGGGCACTCTAATGATTCATTTTTAGTGATCTCTCAAATGCCCTTTTCCACAGTTAAACACTCAGATTTTATTAAGGTGGAACGAAGGGACAAATGTCCACTCAAGTCCCAGCTCTCAAATTTGACTCTCCTTGCACTACGCTACCTTCAGCTAAAGCTTTTTTAATGTTCTATTTGCCTCCCCAGAGTGGCATTTCAGCTAACAGAGTTCACAATCTTTCAGCCTTAAACACAGAAGGCTGCTATCTTCAAGTCATCCTAGGAATGTGCCAGATACCATCATCTCCCTCCTGCGATACAAAGAACCAGAAAGAGAGAGAGACCAAGAGAAGACCAAGCTGATCAAGTTACCAACAGCCCAGAATGCCCCTCTCAGAAGGTTAATCTTTGAACCAGTAAATGTTATAATTAGGAGCCTTGAAGCTGGGCTGAGGCTGGTCATTGAAAGAAAGACTCTAAAAGAGAAAGTATGATGGAACACATCTCTTTCACCTAGTGGTTTGACACAAGGGTCTTGATTTTTATGGGAAATTATACAAAAATGAGTTGTTATGATGCATGAGTCTCTTTTCCACATCTCCTACAAAACAAAAAAGGTGGTTGGGGAGAGTTGTCTTCCCAATTTCACTTAGCTATGTTTCAGTACAAATTGTGAAAATTATGCAAATAACAATTTTGGCACCTTTGCTAGAGGAAAACATTATTAAATTATGCTCTAAGTATTTTGTCTGCTTTAGTAATTACTCTCATGTAACTGTAAATATAAATAGCTGTTATTCTGTTTAAATTTTTAATCATGCAAAATATTGTCACACAAAATGTCCTTCTGTTGCAGTCTAACTGGGATTTTCTTTTTTAAAACATCCATATTTAACTGAAGTGGACTATTTTTAGCATTGTAAAGTGTTTTGGTAAAGATAGCTGGCTAACATCTCCAAATCAACAGGTCTTTCAAGAAAAGATGTGGCCTTTATACTTGCAAAAAGAATTTTTTTAAAAGACCATTTATAAAATTATTTTTAACAGTTTATACTAAACCAAAATATAGTCTTCTTCCAAGAATGTATTAACTATATCAAATCTATATGTTCAGTATGTAACAATAATAATGTTCTCATTTTGTCATTAACTATAGGATTTTATCTTACTATCTCTCTTAGCATGTTTTAATATTAAATGAAACTAAGTATAAACTAATAATAAAATTTATTAGGAGGAATAACAAAAAACCAAAGTTCTATCTGCAGTAGATATTTTTTCACTCACTCTTTAGGCTCCCTACTTTGTTATCATATTTGCTATCTAAAACAAAAATAGATATAAATTTTTATAATATCAGTTGATCAATTTGAATTCTTAATATGGCATTTCTGTGTGGATTTATATCAACAGATACCATTTCAAATAAAAGAACAACAAAAAAACTCTTTGAATATTTCTTCCACCCTCTAATTATTGTAAAACACAAACAATACAATACTTAATAAAAGTACAGTTCACAAAACTAACATTAAATAATGCAAAAAGAAATCCTTTCTCTTTAAAGAAAAGCTAGCCATCTCTATAATAATAATAATGCTTTCTAAGACAACAGATTGGAATATCTATCAACACTCCCTTTGGAAACTTTTCTTTTTTCACATAGAAAGAAGAATAATAGTGTCTTGAAGTTGATAATTGGTTTTAGGTGCCTATTTTAAAATCATTAACACATCATAATTGGAACATATATGTTATTTATTAGAAAATCTTTTGTACATTTTTCAAAGAACATTTTCACACAACAGAGCTTCTTAGTAAAACTGGATTTTTGTTTAACAAGTTTATAAACTAAATTGCTAACATTTACAAAGTAACTACTGTGTATTTAAGGATTCAACTTATTATGATTATTTTAAATAAATCTATAATTTGAGAGCAAGCAGATGTATTTTTAGAACATAATGTAAATAGATATACATAACATACATGTGATAGTCCTAAGGGAAAAAATAAGGTGATTGCTTAATAAAAATAATCTAAACGTAAATTGATTATTCTTCGTATAGACTATGCACTAAAAAACTACAGACACAAAGCCCTTAAATTAAATGAAGAATGACTGCTAACAAGTATATATCTTTTGGAATGATGAAAATATTCTAAGACTGATCATGGTGATGGACGCACAACTCTGAACATACCAAAAATTTTAAAGTTGTACACTTTAAATGAGTCAACCTTACAGTATGTGAATTACATCTCAATAAAGCCATTATATTTTTTTAAATGAATACATTTTGGCTTCCTTATTCAAAGAAAGCATACTGGGCAAAGTAGAAAAGTCTAGTAGCTAAGTTTGAAGTATCCATAATCTTTTCTGAATTGCTTGCAAACAATGTGATTTCAAGGCCACTTAATGTCATCTCAGCACCTTGCATATGGACAGACATATGTACTCAAAAACATTAGGGATGGATGTTATATGGTTTAAGTTACAAACATATGATCAAAAGTAGATTGACCTTAATACTGAATTAAGTATTCACCACTTTCAATCCCATTGATTACAGCAGAATCCTAGTCCAAATTATTTATCTCTTTCAAGGATTACTTTAGCCACCTGAATAACCCCAGTGACTTCCACAAACACACATACACACAACAACATTTCTTATACATAAACTTCTTTAAGTCAGGCACCATATATTTTATTTTTTTCATGACATTCTTATAACTTTGTATGATGTCAGGAGAAGGAGGTGACAGAGGATGAAATGGTTGGATGGCATCATTGACTCAATGGACATGAGTTTGAGCAGACTCTGGGAGACAGTGGAGGACAGAGAAGCCTGGTGTGCTGCAGTCCATGGGGTCACAAAGAGTCAGACATGGCTGAGCAACTGAACAACAACAATGGGTAAATATATACCTAACCTTTAATTGAATGAATGGATGGATACCTCTCATATTTCTTGGAATATGTTTTATTCTTTGTGCATTTATATGTAAAATTTGTACACAGAAGCTAAGAATGTTGGTCTCTAAGAGCTGAAAACGGGTCATAGAGTTGATGTTTTATCAGTTTTGAAGGCATTTTCCTGTAAGACAAACAGCCTGGAAGAAGCAACTTTACTGAAAGAGATAATGAGTAATAGAGTTACCTATATTTGGAAGAGTATCCTATATCCTTGGTTTACCCTTTTTCTAAATTTCTGACTTTATTCTACTTTAGGAGGCAACTGTACTACTTTGTCTGCACTTTGGAGGCTCACTTCTGACATACTCCTTGACTCTCTATTCTCATTCCTCAGCCCCATCCACAGGTAATCACAGAGGAAAATACCCTTGGGGGAAAATGATGCAATGGAAGAAGCAAGAGCTGGGTGTTAAAAGAGATCTTGTATTGCATTTCCAGATCTGTTCTTTATTGGTTGAATATGACCTTGGTCAAAGGATTAATCCTCTAGGGCTTCTCTGGTGGCTCAATGGTAAAGAAACTGCCTGGCAATGCAGGAGATCTGGGTTTGATCTATGGTCTGGAAAAATCTCACATGCCAAGAACAGCTAAGCTCATGCAGCCACAACTACTGAGCTTGTGCTCTAGAGCCCAAGAGCTGCAACTACTGAAGCCCACATGACCTAGAGCCCATGCCCTGCAACAAGAGAAATCACTGCAACTACAGAGTAGCCGCGACGTGCTGCAACTAGAGAGTAGCCCAAGCAGCAACGAAGACCCAGCACAGCCAAAAATAAATATGGAAATAAATTAAAACTGATTGATTAAAATTTTTAAAAAATAAATCAATCCTCTATATCTCAGTTTCTTCATCTATGAAATGGGAAGAATGATGCATACTGAGTAGGTTAATTATGAAAATTAAGTGAAGCGATGAGTAGTAGCTAGTATTTATTAAATCCCTATCTTGTACCATGTGCTTTACCCTTATTAACAAGCCAGGAACTTCATACATGGTACCTAACACATCAGAGGTGAATCAATAAGTGCTAGTTATAGATGGAAATAAAATAAACTATGAAAGGATAAACAAAAGTGGTATATCCATACACTGAAATACTACTCAGCAATAAAAAAGCACAAACACATGGAACATGTTACATCTCCAAGTCATCACGCTGAATAGTAGAAGCCAAACAAAAAACCATATACTCCATATATATTCCAAATATATTAAATTCTATAAAATGTAAACATATAGATGGAAAGCAGATCAGCAGATCAGCAAACAAAGAGGGAGGGATGGGCTAAAGAGGAGTATAAGAAAACTTTTGGGTGATGACAGAAATGTGCAGTATCTTGATCATGGTGCTGGTCTTATGAGTATACACACTGTCAAAACTCATTAAATTGTATTTTTTAAATGAATAAATTTTTGTATGAAACTTATACTTCAATAAAGTTGATAAAAATAACGTTAAGTAGATTCTAGCTAAATCCCCATAATCCTGTTATTTGGCATAAAATAGATGTTAGTGGAAATAACAGCTTACAATACAGAGGAGCAGGAGTGAGGGATTCTCCCAGTAATTGCAGTGAAGTTTTGAAAGAATTAAATGATTTGGGCAGCCCATAAAGATGCTGTGGAGAAAGTCCAACATACTTATAAGCCTGTTGTTTTATACCATTTCCTTTAACTTCCTGAAGATGTAAAGTAGATGATCACTTTGCAGATTTTATTGAAAAATATTTTTCCTCCATTGGTCAAATCTCATTATGAGAAATACTGTTAAAAAAGAACTATTTGGGTTACCAAAAGAATTACTAATAACAATCAAGAAGGTAATAGAAATAATTCTAAAACCATTCTAAAAAACTCTTCCAGGAAATTCAGTATTAACTCATTCCTCCTAATCATAAGAAGGTCTAACACTGGAGATCTCAGTTTCAGAGGAGAATGACATTGCTATGAAAAACTCTGGGCACCATTAAGATAAAAAATGAATGGGAATATATAGAATTAATATTAACCCTTGCCAGCCAGCCTTCAGATAATCCCTGAATCCTTCATATGAAGACAGAACTAACATTTGTGGAGACCTCCTAAGTGCCAGGTACCAAAAGTATCCCCTCTTCCATGGGGCAGTTCAGAGTTTGGTATTTTAATCTCTTTAATATCTTTGGAAAATGAAGCCAGACAGGTTAAGATACTTGTCTAAAGTCATGTGGCTATTTATTAACAGAGCTGGGTCTTCATCTCAACTCTATGAACTGCATTTCACAACGCAGCCACTACTCCCATATGGAATGGAATTCATATTTTTGAAAAGTAGACTGTGGGGGAAACAGAGTTTTATGGCTTTGAACCTGGGTGACTGGTACTTACTAATGCCTGATCACAGCCAAGTGAGTCATCTGAATTTGGAAGTATGTGATATCTGGCTCACATCAGATAACCAATAAGAGTTAGTTTCATTTCATTCTCACTTTTTCCTTCCTTCTTTCATTTCTTTTTAGTGACTCAAATTTGGCAAAATTTCAAAAAAAAAAATTATGAAAACAGAGTCACCACTGGCTGAAAACACATTTCCTTAAAAAAAAAAAAAAATTTCCCTCATTTTTCCAGAACTCATGGTTCAAAACGGACCAAAGCACAAGGCTATGTTTGCCACTAGTGGCTTAGCTGGTAAAGAATCTGTCTGCAATGCAGGAGACCCGGGTTCGATCCCTGGGTCGGAAAGATCCCCTAGAGAAGGAAATGGCAACCCACTCCAGTATTCTTGCCTGGAGAATCCCATGGACAGAGGAGCTTGGTGGGCTACAGTCCACAGGGTCGCAAAGAGTCAGACACGACTGAGCGACTTCACTTTCCTTTCACTTTCCAATATTCTGGCCCAGAGAATTCCATGGACTGTATAGTCCATGGGGTTGCAAAGAGTTGGACACGACTAAGCAACTTCCCTTAAACTCACTTAAAGGAAATATTACCACCCCTGACTGCCATCCAATTGTGGAAAGACCAGGAGCTAAAAGCCAGGTAGTTATTAGTTTGCTCTAGCACATCCCCATAGTTCATCATGAAGACAGACAACTCAACTTGAGGGCACCAATGTGAATTTTATTCAGGCCCTGTTGGCTGATAAAACAGAAGCTGCCAAAGTCTTTGAGAGAAAACTTTGTTCAACCATTTCCCAGGAGAAAAAGGGTCTGTCTCTCAGTAGCTTTATTCCTATACCTGTGGCAAACCAACCCAACAGAGAACTGACATTTTGCTGTAAGATCAGATCTCAGAGCCACCAATCAAATAGCAGTCCAACCTCAATGTGCTGATGCAGCAAATTTCCGGATCTTGATCACACTAGGCTAGGGAGTCATTCTTCTCAGTGATAAAGTCGGTGAATGCACTCTTGAGAAGATAACAAATTAAAAACCAGCTGACTCGACACCATTCAAGTGAGAAATTCACTGCTGATCCAGTACGACACAATTTCTACCACCAGTCAGTAATCACCAAAGAAGTGGCCAACTTCATTTCATAATTTTAAAACTATTCCTAACACCGTAGTCTCAGCACAGCTAAATAATAACTGTCCACTTCACACTTGCAGATCTACTGATAATGATTTCCTCAAGTATTTAACCCTGAGTCTTACTTTATGTTAACATTAAAGATTTTAAAGCAAATTAGAAATTCTCAAAAGTAGTGTCTTATTTTAACAGCCAGAAACATGACAAGAATTATATAACTTAGAGGATTACTCCATTTTGAAATTATATTTTCTGAATCTATAGAATTCTCACTAAAATACCTAATTTTCTACAGTTAATGTATTATACTGGTGGAAAACAGAGTTGACATTCTCTGCTTTCAACTGCAAAATATTCGGAAAACAATTACCTGACTAATTGTTGTGAGATTTATGTCCCGGATTTAGAAATGTGTGTTCTTAGAAAAAAAATACCTTAGATTTACAAAGTGATTTTTCAGCTTTCATATGATTTTTTCCAACTCTTGATCACTACAACCAAGTATAAGTGGCATAGTCTATTTAAAAATTCCATTTAACAGATAAACCAAGCATGGTTAACATTTTTGGTAACTCCATGCCTTTGCTCGGAGCACTTTCCATTATGTACAGTCTATAGCTATTATTAGGTTGAGCCATCTGAAATTGCTAATATTTGACCAGTATTCTAACCTACCAAAATGGCAATTTCATAAAAGCAATATTTCCAGTTTTACTATCAACCATACTCTTGGTTGTTATTTTGCTTTTTCTACTTTTCAATATGCTTGTTTTTACCAAGATGTCATGCCTCACTCTTACAAATCCCTTCATTTTCTTTTTTTGTAGTGAGTAGATAAAAAGGCAAAATGAAAATAAACACTAATAAAGGAAACCCTAGCCTATGAGAAGCCAATGAAGTTAGACACAAAAAACTTACCAACAAACAATTAGGTGATGGGAGACACTGCTGTGTTTTTAACTAGGGTTGAGTATTCTTGCCTGGAGAATCCCATGGACAGAGGAGCCTGGTGGGCTACAGTCCACGGGGTCGCAAAGAGTTGGACACGACTGAGCGACTTCACTTCAGAAGAGAGAAGCCGCTTCATAGTATTCAGAAAAAGGAACTATTCTTGTCAATTCTGATTTCAAACTTCAACAACAGTAATTAGCATTGAGAAATAGAAATTTTCACTCTAAATATTTCCTATAAGAACAACAGCAACATTAATAAAAAAAAAATACTTATTGAGTATTTACTCTCTTTCAGACACTCTGCTAAACACTTTACATGAATTACTTCATTTAATTCTCACCATCCTATCAAGACTGATTTTCCTTTTGCACATGAAGAAACTGAGGCTTGGAAAGGTTATGCAATTAGCTGATACGAATAATAAGGGACAGAGACTGGGTTCACACCTGTGCCCTTGAGATTGTTGCCTATGATGACTGATCTCCGCGACTCCTGAGCCCATCCAGCCAGAATTTTCCAGCCTCATGAAACTTCATAACATTACTATACTCTACTGAATCATTCAGTCCATTCACAGGTTGTGGTCCATCAGTTTAACAGGAAATTTACATTTCACCGTGACATTAAGTGTCTTAAGGACAAGTACTAGGTCCATGGTATCCTCTTGTACTCTCAACATAGAAACGGTGCCCAGCTCACAACAGGCACCAAAGAAGTGTTCCTTAAAAAGGAAACAATAATTCTTCCCTATGTGTTTTTTTTCCTCCATTCTTAGGGTCTCACCTTCAGCTGTCTTCCTTGTGACAAAGTAGAGACTTCTCAAGCAATCATTTCATTCTGGCTATTAACTTGACTTTGGAACCCTTCCACACCTGTCACTGCCACCACCATCGTCAGTCTTGCTAGAAGCTCTAAAATTAATTCATCTCATTGACAAAAAGAACCCCAACCACAGAGGTGGAGAAACCACTCCTTCCCCTAGAACAAATGCTGCTTTCTGATGCCCAGGACTGCCTTTCTTCTCTGGCTAAGGTTCACTAAATACTGAAAGCTCAGGTCCAGTGAATATGGGTCAGGTTTACAAGGCAACGACCCCACCCCTTTCATTACCATGGAATCAGTTAACAATACCACTAGTTCTACCCAAAAAAAACAAAAATAAAAAATAAAGTAATTGGTCCCATGGGTTATTTAGGTGCTGAGTAAGTCTTAAAAACATACTATTATCTCCCTAGTGACTGGCCAGCCTTTCCATGCTCAAACCAGCACATTGGGACTTCTAAATTGCATACCATAATTGACATAAACTATCTGTCCCATCAGTGAATATCTTTATTAGCATCAAAATCACTCACAACTAGTGTTCCTCAATGTTATTAAACATAACTTGTTCTAGGTGTTGCTTTACTAATTAGTCAGGATGAGCCCGAGGAAGAAAATCTGGGTCATGTTAAATTAATTGGAATGAGCATGAAAATTAGCAGAGCAAACTGCATCAATTTTCTATAGAGAGTCTTTCTTCATGTTGAGAATAAAAATGGATATTATGAGGCATTAACCACACTGCCTTCTGTGACTGCCAAGAGGTGTGTTACAGTAGCCCAAAATATCACGCTCGCAGATTTTCAGAAGTTAATGAGACATTTCCAGGAATGGTAAATACATGGTGTTAAAATGGGTGTGCCTCTGATGGGAAAATGCCAAGTCATTTCATGTTTATTCAGGCATAACAAGCTCTTCAAAATGAGCATAATTTAAGAGGTGAATAGTGCAAAGAGGGGTAACATTCAACTAATTTTCCTTCAGAAAGAAAAGATTAAATTGGACCCAAAAAAAATGAATTAAGAGGTTTACAAATCAACAAGTCAGCCACCAGGATGGCAGCCTCTGCTTAGCACCAGTGAGGCTGCCCCCGCCACGAAGTTTTCGGGAGATGTCCCGAAGGCAAGGAACAAAGCGAGCAGAACTGATTACAGCCCCGCTCACCGCCTCGCTGTCTCAACTCTGTTTGGCTTCCTAATGAGCTCACTAAAAACCTAATTCATCTCCCATAACCCTCTTCAGCCCTCCTTGAAATCCACCATTATGGAAATTACAGAGGAAACATTTCCAGGCTGGGTTCAATTCAGTGCATCTTCAACAGGCAGGGCCCTGACCCCCACCTGGGACACCATGCAGCGGGCCGGCTCAGAACCTTCCAGAAAAATAGAGGCCAGACAAGGTGAAGAGTCTCAGGGTGACAGTGATTTCCCCTTCACGCATTCCCTCCCCTGAAAGTGGGGCTGTCGTGGGTTCCACAGGACATGGAATACAAATTGTAATTCAGGAGACGAGAAATGAGTTGTACTAATGACAAATAGCTGGAAATAAGCTAATGTGAATTCCCAGCCTGTTCATGAGGAAACTCCCCGGGTTCCTCATTACATAGAGTCAAATCCTCACGGCAGCTAGCCTGTAACTGGAAGATTACGGAATTGATGGATCCTTAGTTTAAAATGCAGCTGTTTTATTCTGCTTTAGTAATTAATTCTTTTTCCAATACTCTATTGATTAAGCGTAGACCCTGATAAAGTTCAAACTGAGGAGAATCTCTCGTGGCGTCCTTAGTCGCTCAGGAGAGTCAATGAAAACTTCCTACAATTCCACCTGCCTCCTCAGAGTGCTGATCCAATGAACAGAACAGTTTTTTTCTCATAAATTAGTCAGGCCATGTGGAGCTGTATTAGCTGATCGTTGCTTTTGTCTCTCTACTTGCTGACTTGCTTTTCAGTTTTGCTGGCCTTTGTGCTGTCACACACAAAGTCGGAGTGCAGCTGCCATTCTGAACCCACACCAAGGTAAAGAACAATTCGTACAAACTACATTTTTCCCCCCATTTTATACAGCTGCAACTCCCTGAGTAGTACAGGGCTCTGTGGGGCCTCCTGGGACCCGACTAGCTGAGAATTCAGTGCTAAAGCACGCAGACATTTTGTGGAACTGAAAAAAATAAAATTAAATTAAATAACCTATTTTCCTCAAGACGTTGCCAGGCTTTTTTGTCCTGACACCCCCCACCACACCTCCCACCCTCTCCCCCCAGAATTTGTGCTACCCTATTTCCAGCCATGCTAAGCTCCTTATTTCATTCTCAGAGAGGACATCAAGGAACAACAGAGGACAGGGTAAAGAGAGTGATCAGGAGGCCGAGGTCTGTACCCTGTGCTGGTCAGGTGGCATCAGTGAGTTTGGGGATGCTTATTAACCAAACGGGCGTGGAGTGTAACCATATATAATGGCCATTATGAACACAATGGTATTTAGTAATAAGAGGAATCACCAACGTGGTGCTCCTTTTCAAAGGGTCACATGTACCAGGGATCAATGCTGGTGAGTCGAACAAGCACGGTAACAGAAAGTTTCTCAGATTACAGTCCTGCACAATGGATTTTTGTTCCTGCAAAGACCATCGTTACTGGGACTGCTTTAGAGCAATAGACTTACCCTCTGTGTCGCTCCCCCCTTGCACCCTCACCCCCATCTACAACCCATGCAAACAGGCCTCGTGCTCTGTGTGAAAACAGGTCAAACATGAGTTTTAGTCCATAAACTGGTGGAAAGAACAGAGCTGATTTTTGCAATTGATTTTTGTTACTTGCAATGCCGTTTATAGAATTCATACTGTCTTTTGTTTTTAACTTTGTTTCAGATGGTAGGAGTAATAGTGAAGATCTGGAATAACTTGAGGAGAATCCTTTAAGTTTTTGTCATCTAATACCAAATTCGAAGCGCAAACCAAGCTCTGCTCCTGTTAGCAGAGGGGCTGGGACTGTTTTCCATGGTCTTCCCGGCTGGGGCTAAGAGAACATTCCCCACCTTCACAGCATTCCTTCCTAGGTCAAAAGGTCATCTCTCACAGACGTCTCCAGCAGACACTCAGTTGTCAAAAGGTTGCATCATGTGATCTGGGCAGTCACTGCTAACAAAGCATTTTCCTCATTGGGAAACAAACTTTGCCTGTCTAAATAATTTCTGAGTTAAAAATGTGTTTTCCTCCCTCCTTCCTACTCTCATAGTATCAAAACAATGAGGACAGCAGTGGGCGCCAGATTCATCAGAGAAGCTTCCATGGATAATCTGCATCAAGATCCCACCACTTTTACTGGGCTATATTATGAGGAAAGATTACTGCCAGAGGTGATGGTGATTTCCTGTATTTAAAAAGAAAACAGAGGTGTCCCTTTTCCAGGGGATTTCTTTTAAAAGGAAAATCCCAGTTTTAAAGCAAACATATGCATTTTGAATAAGTATAAAATGCAAACAGGAAAAAAGTAACCTAAAAGGAAATATCAGAATTATTTGTAAAATCATTACTAAAAATTAAGATTGCTTTTTGATTCATGTGTATTCTATTGCATTTAAATGACCAACGATGTACATAGGGCATAACAAGCCCCCCCCCCTGCAAAATGAGGGGGTAAGAAGTATACTCATTTGCCCAACATTCAGAACTTAGCAAGCATAAAGTTTGCCATCAGTGATGTTATAATAATAAAAAAAAAAGTCCCAGTTAACTAGGGAAGCAGGCTCTGCCTTTTTTTTTTAATTCCCTGCTGCCTAGATGAATAATATAATGATTTTCTCATTGTCGCGAATTGTTACTTAGAGCAGCTTGAAGCTCTCAGATGCAATCCAAAATGAGTCATTTATTTCGAGAAGGGAGTCAAACAAGTCTATCAACATTGCTTCTATTTATAAATTATATATTTAAGAATGAAATAAAATAGTCATGGCTAAATTGCTACATATGGGAGATAAAGAATTAGAGATACTTTCAAATTATTTAGCCTAGACCTAAGCATCAGAATCTGAGGGCACTAAGAATTTTTGTATGAACTAAGCAATTTGTATATTTGTTTATTCAAAAAAGCTTAATTAACATCCTCAGACATAAGATCCAAGTTCTGACAAGTCTTTAGGATATTAAGGTTTGCAGACAACAATATTTTCCTAAATATACAATCTTCATTTTAGTTTTCAATTATCAAACTTTCCAGAATGCATTTTTCAAAACTCATCTTAGAGACTTTCATTTGTCCCTTTTTAGCTGCCTTGGGATTAACAGGTACTGACAAAGATGCATATTATTAACAATGTGTAGTTTCAATTGGTATAATCCGCTAATTTGAAAGAGCCCAGTTTTATAAGCTTTCCTTTGGGTAGGTATTTTAGTGTTCTAAAAACAGTGTTAGGGGGCTGTTAAATTAAGCACATGTTCCACATTGACATTTTAGTTCCAGGAAGTTATTGTGAGCCAAATTTGCCAGTTTAGTATCTGAACCTTGGAACATGTGCTCCCTGCCTTTTGCACAGGGTGTTTGGAAGGTAACTGAAAATAAATTAAACAACAGTGACACAGACTTGAACAGAAAAAAAGTATATACTACATGGGAGGAGCAATGGGTATCTGAACTTTTTAAAGAAGTTTAGGTGGGATCCAAGAAAATAAGATGAAAACAATGAATGCGTTTATGATCTTATAATGGCTTATATGCTATCACCATTTCTGGTATTGCAAATCTCATACTGAGCATTTGGCATTAGCCATAGAGTACAAGAATTCTGTACTATTCTAACAATTGTAGAGAATGGCTCTAAAAATAGTAACTCTGGGGCCAGAATCATGTGTTGTTTTCTTTTTTTTTCTGCCAAAAGAATCTGGAGGGGGGAAGGTACCTAACAAAGAAATGGCATGAATTTAATTACTCTCCATTTTGAGGGTATGACATAGTTTGTTCCCCTATCAATCAAGAAAGAAAATTAAGTAGAAAGTTAAAAATTCCCTGCAGAGAACACAGGATGCAGTTAAAAAATTTAAACAGGGATGGTAAGCCTCCTGCCCAGAGGGGCATCTGATCTTCATTGGTGGTATGACTCCCCACATCCACACTCTTCATCACAATTACCACCTTGCCTGAACAAAGGACTCCAGCTCCAGGTCCTCCATCTCTAAAGTCAAAACAGACCTTCCCACTGGGTTATCCTGAGTGTACTATGGAGCAAAGAGTCAAAGGGAGAAGAGGGGTAGGATGGGAGCCAAAGGGACTTGGGTGCCTCCTTAGAGAATACTGTGTTAGATAGCTTCATATATCCACACACCATAAAAGAAGCACACGCAACCCCATGGTGGAAGTGTCCAAGGGCTGAGAGAGAGCTAATTTACATTTCACTCAGGAAGCCCACTGGTCTCAGCAATCCATGAAATTCTACCTGAAACAATGACTGCATCTGTAAAATATCTTTGACATTTATAAGTCCTCAGGTAAAACCACCAAACTACTCCATAGCAGGGTTCTTGGTGCAAAGGTACCTACACTCAAAATATGTTGACTGTTTCAGTAATAGCTGGTTACCATGCCTACCTTGTCAAGTCACTCATTAAGGACTTGAGCTGGCATCAAACCTCTTGATACTGGCAGTAACATTTTTAAAAACCCTAAAATGACCAAATTACTTCTTTAAAGTGAATCATACAAGAAGGCAGAAATTCTGGGCCTTTTGGAAGATGGTTGAAAAAAACTATGATTTGCAGTCACCCAATTAGTTTTCCTGAAACCCCTTTCAAAAGTGTAGCATTTCCTCTTAACTTTTGAAAATTGTCTCCACTCTAAATACAATAGCAGCCATGCAACACCTTCAAATAGCTTTTTTAAAACTTTAGAATTACTTAAAAGAAGGCAGAATATAAAGAAATCAATATAGTTTTGTAAATTCAAAATAAGGCATTTTATTTCTCCAAGTGAATTGCTTAAGGTTATAGGGGAAATTGCAGCTAAGATTAGAACTTTCAGCTCCTGACACTCCAGTGCCAGTGATCTACTCAGAAGTCAATAAAATGTTCTTATTCTGCCTCAACAGCAACAAGTTGTAATAAAGGCACAAGAAACTCCCACAGACCCAGATGCCCAGGATAAGCCAGTGTAACCCATGACTCAGACTTCTCTGATTCAACACACTTTGCGTGTGGCACTAACTTGACAACTCAGTTTTTCCTCTTACTGACACCCTTGGGCTCATTCTGATGCCCACCCCACATAAGAATGGCAGAGACCTAAGCATCATTACGGTATGACATACTCTAACTTGTCTTCTTAGAGAGAAAGTAGGATTGCTCAAATTGAAAATTATTTGAGAATGTTCACCCTTCAAAGTCAAAAGTTGTTAACAAGAAGCAACAGAAATCAATAAAGAGTTCTAGTTGCAAAAATATAAGGCCATGGAAGAGAGAGGGCAGACCCCAAAAATGTGATCAAAGAGGCAGAGGGGAAGAAGATATTTCATGTGGAAGGCTGGACATGCAACTTTAGGGCTTTCATACTTTGCTGTTATCTTGTCCTATGATCATGGAGATTGGACAAGTCAACATTTAAGATTAAAATGTGCTGTGCTATTGATTAAAAAAAAAAACTGCCATGCAAAGGCAATTATTTCTTTTAAAAAGGGGGGGAGGGCGCTGTGTTCAATCGATCAGTCGTGTCTGAGTCTTTGAGAACTCCATGGACTGCAGCTTTCCAGGTTCCTCTATCCATGGAATTTTCCATGTATGAACACTGGAGCCGGTTGCCATTTCCTGCTCCAGGGGATCTTCCCTATCCAGGGATTGAACTCACATCTTTTGTATCTCTTGCATTGGCAGGCAGATTCTTTGCCACTGTGGCCTTCAAGGAATGTGGTAAAATGCCAATTCTATATACTAGCAAAACTTTCTCAAGATTATATGTGGCATTAGAAACTTGCTACCAAATCAAAGTTATAGGGTAGATTTCTACAAGTGAATCTAATTTTCAATGCTGCTATGCCCTACAATAAATCAACATTAGAGAAATGTCTACATGTAGGACAGAAAATATCAAAATCTGCCTGAAATTTTCAGAATGGGGAAAACACCTCCAGCCCCAAGTCCTGGGCTGATGAAAGGTATCTTACACCATTAACACCTCTTGTAGACAGTGTGGTCAAGTAAAGTCTTTGGGTTTGGGGGTCAGAGAGAGCTAAGTTAGAATATAAGCCTGGTTCCAGATATTTAAGGAAAGGAGAGCTACTTAGCCTCTTTAATTCTCAGTTTTTTCAACCGAAAAACCTACACAAAGCTATGAAGATTAAATTATACTAAATATACATAGCACAACATCTGACATAAAGTTGTCAAATATTAGCTGTGATAAGGATGACAATTCTGCTATTGCTGCCAAGTTTGGGCATATATATCATAAGTTCTTTTCCTTCGTCTAGCTCTTTTTGTCTCCAAATGGTAATAATTAAACAAAAGAACTGCGTCTCAGGCTATGATAAAGATGTAATACTAAACAAAGCTGGCATCTAGAAAGAAAATGATCAGATACTAACAGTGCTCTTTAACATTCCTAAACAAGAAATTAGCTCACATATCACATTAGTTTTTCCCTTCCTTATTAACATATAACACATTATAAGGAAGCCATGAAAAATGAACCACTATAAAGAGAAGACAGGCTTCCCTGGTGGCTTAGTGGTAAAGAATCCCCCCCACAATGCAGGACATCTGGGTTTGATTCCTGAGTCGGGAAGATCCCCTAGAGAAGGAAATGCCAGTCCACTACAGTATCTTTGCCAGGGAAATCCCATGGACAGAAGAGCCTGTTACAGTCCACGGGTGGCAAAAGAGACATGACTTAGTGACTAAGCAACAACAAAGAGAAGAAACGTCTTCGGTCAGTGGGTGTTGAACTGCAAGATCTGAATTAAAACTCTTGCTTGAGTCGAACAGTTCTTAGACTAGAAGGTAGGAAACTAGAAGGTAGGAAACAGAATAACCTGTTTAATGTCCAGTATATGAAAAGCTTGATCAAAGGGACTTATGGCGAGTCAGGCAGTGATTTCCCAGAAGACTGTTTAATTTATAAAGGCAAAGAATAAGCACACATTAAGGTCCAAGTGACTTGTTATGATCTCAGCCAAAACAAAATATTACCTTTTCTAAACTTGAGGAATCAAAAGTGAAAAAACTTCATCTGTGTCTGCATGCAATATATCATCAAATAAATAGGAAACTAAGAAATTTAAGATGACTTTGGACACAACCACTTATTCTCAGGGGTGAAAACAAACTGCCCATACAGAGGGACTATATTTAGTGCATAATGCTGATAAGGAATCTCTGTGTAATCATTTGAAAATATAACATACAGTGTTAATACTGTAAATCTCCTCAGTTGTAAATAAACAAAATCTATTATTGTTTTCAAAAATTCAGAAGCAACATTATGAACATTTGAGGAATCCTTATACTAAATAACACAGTAAAACACATTTACACAGGCAAAGTGAATTGAGACATTTAAACAAATTTAGGTTAATTTCCTATTGATATGGCAAGTAAATATTAAATTTATTTTCATTAGTCAAAATAATTGAATAATTAGTCAACTCTTAACTTAATTTTCACTCTGTAAACAGCATCGGCATTGTCCCAGCACTTGAGCAAAAGAGGGTATAGTTAATTACTTATGCATGGGAAATTTTTATTGGATTGGTGTATCAAAGGCCAGTGTCTTTAAGAAATCCTGAAACTCTACAGGTTTTAAGAAAGTCAGGATTAACTTTTCTTTAAACCACAAACCCAATCCAGTGAATAAAAATCAACAAACAAGTACAAATTTCTAAAGAGGGAATAAATTATCTATTGTCTGCTATAATTTCTTAGGCACCTAATTCCCAAAGAAATGTTGAACGCAAAGATAACTTGGTATCTACACAAGTACTTTTCAGACTTTATAAAAGCGTAGAAAATTATAAAGATAGGATACTACATGATTTTGAAATGATGCCTAAATATTCTCATTCCTAAAATCACTCATGACCTAATATTGCCCAGCAGTTTTCAAGATTGGGCCAACTAGAGGGTAGAACTACTAGGGTGTTCCCCAATTTAAAATACATTCTTTCAAATAAATGTGTAATGTAAATTCTGGAAGCCCCAAGGTAGGCTGCAGCTTAAGCCCTTTATCAAGTACACCGTAAGCAATCAAACGTGAGGTCACAGTAACTGGGCATGTGGCCTCATGTTCTTGGGCTGCTATAGACACTGAATTCATCTCTGGAGATTGGTCAGGAACAGCCTTTGAAGACAAGAACTAAAGAAGAGTGTCAAGAAATCCTTTAGAGAAGAAATATTGCCAAAGAGAAGAGGAAGTCCGATTGATTCTTTTTTATTCTGTAGGGGGGTAGAAAATAACTTCCTCAGAATACTGTGAATATCTTTCAGTATTTCAGGAGCTCTAAAGAATGAACGATATAGTGATTTGACATTATGGTTTGAATACTGCAGAAGTACCTTTCAATTAAAGAGTGTGATTTTATTTTATTGCTTCAATGTTTTCAAGCCAGATAAAAAATAAGATGCCAAACTCTTTATCGCTACAAAGAACATATTCTGACTTAATTTTTTAAGCCCATCTAGTGAATGCCTCTACTAGGTTGCATAGGTAATTAAGTGGTCTTGGTGAGCAAGTTAAAAAGAAAAGTGAAATGAGTTATTTTCAAGGAAGTCTTTTTTATGCACACAAAAGTATTTTTTAAAAACCCACAATGTGAAATATTCACTAACTTTCCAAGTTTTTTATCCTGTTCGCTATGTTACTAATGGAATTGGTAGATTTTCTTTGGGTGGCAAAATTCTTGTTATCTCAAAGCCAAGTGATGCTTAATGCAAAGAGCAAATAGTAAAATGCAAACAAGTATTAAGTAAGTAAGTAAGTAAAGTCACTCAGTCGTGTCCGACTCTTTGTGACCCCATGGACTGCAGGCCACCAGGCTCCTCAGTCCATGAGATTCTCCAAGCAAGAATACTGGAGTGGGTTGCCATTTCCTTCTCCAGGGGATCTTCCCGACCCAGGGATCGAACCCAGGTCTCCTGCATTGGAGGCAGATGCTTTAACCTCTGAGCCACCAGGGAAGCTTTATTTACTTATATAGGAAGTTGCTGATTATGAAATAAGAGTCCTGGCAAGTCTTAGAAGAAAAGTAGTCTCATTAGTTTATGGTTTAGCACCTCTTGTATTATTTGCCATTTCTAAGTCCAAGGAGAAGAGAACTAAGCCTTTAGAATAGACCAATTCAATATCTGACCTCTCCTTCTCCTACTCCAAGATTGATCCTATGGATCTGACCAACATACATGGGAGGAAAAGAAGATGGAAAAGAAATTACTTTTTGATAGCATAAGTCACTGATTTAAAATCTTTAAGTGGCATACAAGTGTTCAAGTTCCATTTTATTTTTATTTATGTATTTGTTCATGCTGCAAGGCTTGCAGGATCTTAGTTCCCCAACCAGGGATTGAACCCCGGCCTATAGCAGTGAAACCGCCAAGCCCTAACCCACTGTATCAGCAGGGAATTTCCTCCGGCTCCAGTTTAAATTGATGAAATAAAATAAAAGGTTGTAATAAAGAAATAATAGAAGGGTGGCAGCCTTTTGATTAGAACGATGACATGGGGGTTTTAATGACATTCTCAGGATAGTCAGTTGCCTTCATTAAATTTTACACAATATGTGAACCTAGTGCCTTTTTACGCAAAGCTCACTTTGCAGGTAAAGAACAGGAAAAAAAAAATTAAATGGCTTTGTTTTAATTTTTCTGCATCCTTTCTCTATGGTGATAGGCAAGTAATTGACACTCTTCAATTGACCCTCTGCCAAGCTGCCTTATCCAAAAAATGGGGATAAACCCAAGAGATACTAGGAGATATCAAATAAAAATTTACGTAAAAATGTGTTAAGAAACAGAAATGTAAAACCAAATGTAAGGTATCACTTGGCAGATGTAATTTGGAATTTGAATGATATTATTTAAAAACTGATAGATATAGCATGTTAGAGTTGGAAAAAACCTGGAATCCCCTAATATCCGTGCCTAACACACAGAGATGTAAGGCAAGTCCATGAAAGTTTAGAGAGATGATGATGGTATTAGTAACAACTGTCATTTAATGGATGGTGAGTGCATGCCAGGCATACATTATCACCTCACGCACTCCACCAAACTCCCTTACAGGATGTGAACTTAGGTAGCCGAGATGGAGCCCTGCCCAGGTTCTCCTATTCTGAGTCTGAGCCATACATTCGGGGCCTTCCAAACCCGCTCATACCGTACTGTTCATGGGTTCATTGGAAGAGCCATATTTAGGTTCTGGTCAGCCAAGTTCACTCCATTCTAGCCTTCAGGTAGATAATAAACATTAAAAAGTACAAAAAAAGAGAGTGGGACAGCGCGACATAGCACCGAAGCCTAGTACACAGAAACTGAGAATTCTGCTCACACCCTTCTCCCAGATTTTTCCCCCTTTTCTGAGCCTCCTCTTCCTACAAACCCTGTCTGCTATACATCTGCAAGGACAAGGACCAGGGGAAAATAGAGAAGCAATTATTCTCGAGCTACTATTCTCACATTTTAGAAATCATACTATACCGTATCCTGAAATAAGAATTCCCAGAAAGTGTTAGGAGCTTTAAGCTCACGTTGTGGATTCAAAACTAACAGAGTCAGTAAGCATATGTATATTATTATGGGAATGTTGTGTCACATATGCCTGGTCTACCATTTACAGCCCCAAATACATTATCTAGTTTAATTCTCACAATATCTCTATATAGCTGTGGTAACTTTCTTTCTCTATCTGAGGAAATTTAGACTTTAAAATGAGTCACCTAAGATCACACTTAGACTCACTCCATACTCTTAAGAACTACACACTTTCGAATTTCTCCATAGAGCATAGAAGCACTCCCCTTAAATTTGTAGGAGGTGGTGAAATCTCTAGCCATGACCTTGTCCTTGCTTTCATATACCTCACACAGTACTCAATTCCACCTAATAACCCCATCACAGATTTGATGACTGACATTCTGAAAAATTCAACTTTAGGTGTGCTGACATTTCTGCATGCTAAGTCACTTCAGTCGTCTCTGACTCTGTGTGACCCCATGGACTAGCCTGCCAAGCTCCTCTGTCCATGGGATACTCCAGGCAAGAAGACTGGGGTGGATTGTCATGCCCTTCTCCAGAGGATCTTCCCAACCCAGGCATCAAACACTTACATCTCCTACATTGACAGCCGGGTTCTTGAAGAAGGAATTAATTCCTAAGTCAATGCTAACACCATCTACTAAGTTGCTACAAGCTATTAGCTATTAATCAACTATCAAGTTGAGACAACAATTTATTTGACCAATGTCTATTTATCACAAACTCTCTACAGAGCACTTTGCTAGGTATACAGAGGGTGACACAGAGAGCTGGTCTTGGAGCCAGCAGTAGGTGAGGGAGCCTCTATAATCAAGATTGATTTCTCAGCTTTGTTTTCCTTACCTCCTGCTGTCCAGGGTACCATAAAAACTCAGCAAATGTTATCAGATAGCATGCCTAAAAAGAGGCTAGCATGCTTCAGTAAGTTTGGAAAAAAAAAAAAAAAGGTCATCTGTGTAGATGAAAAAGTTAAAATGTCACAGCTTCAGAGATGACTATCTCTGGAGTGATGTTGTATGAGACCAGAAGACATCCATGAACTCGGGGCTTTCTTTCACTCTCACAAAGCAGCCACATTTCAAGGTCCCTGACAACATTCATAGGGAAGCTTCCCTGATGTTTCTGCCTTAAATGCCCAACATGTGAAACAACACAGCAAAGTGTAAGAGCACCAATTTTTTCCTCTAATTTTTCAAAACTCTGACACATTACTTTTTGGTGTAATTTTATTTCAGCTAGGGTCTAATTTTTGTTTTCTTCTTTGCCAGTTGAAAGCAACTCATGCCTTATACTGGCAGAAAATGAGCAACTAAGATTCCACTTAGAATAAGAAACATGGTGAAAAGTTTCATCCATTAAGTGACTGATAATGATGCTAAAATGTGTAGAAGCACCAAAATCTGGATGGATAAAGAACAGTAAACCTCATGTTTCTACTTTGGGGTTTAAAAGTTGATTGATGATATTAAAAACCAACAGCTCTCCAAATATAAGCATGTTCCTATTTACAAAATAAGGAAGACTTCCTTTAAAAATGTTGCAATTTTCTGAGCTAATTGTTATAAAGAATTCAAAAGCTTGCAGAAAAACTTTCTGACAAGACAAAATCAGGCTGTTTCTCAGCATACTGCAAAGACAGTCTAAGTTGTACCACTAACCTGTTCTTGCTCATTTCGAAGCTAGAGAGGTAAGTGTGCTCTGTCTAATTCTCCCTCCTGCAGATAAAAGGGGGTGACACACTTTTGTGGGTAATTCCACCATAATGCTCAGGAGTAGAGTGTATGAACAAAGAGGTCTTCCCCTCACTTAGTAACCAAATGCTTAGTCACTCAGTCATGTTCAACTCTTTGCTACCCCATGGACCGTAGCCTGCTAGGCTCCCCAGTACATGGGATTTTCCGGGCAAGAATACTGGAGTGGGTTGCCATTCCCTTCTCCAGGGGATCTTCCTGACCCAGGGATCAAATCTGGCCTTCTGCATTGCAAGCCACCAGGGAAGCCTCTTCATGATTAAGAGGGAATGCAATTCTGACCCTTCTGAATGCCCTGGGAGCATGATGCCTGCCTCCTGGCATTCTCTAACAATAAGGGAATACGGGAAAATTTTTTTGCCAATAGAGGCAACACTCGCCTGGTGCAACCAGTTTTAACATTCTACTAAACTAGAGATCCCAGAACAGCTAGACACATAGGCACATTGGGGTTTTGCAGCTCTGTGTCCCAGAAATTTTCCACTGGGCAGATAGTATACCCAGTCCACTGCTCATAACCAGGAGCAAACAGGGCCCACGCCATCTACTCCCAAATGAGGGAAGATGGTTTTCCCTCCGCTACCCTCGTTCCTGCCTCCATGGATTTACCATTTAGCCTCCAACTCAGCAGCCACTTGAAGAAAGGAAAAGGGTTTACTTTTGAGGAAGAAAAGTACCTAGAATGCAATGCATCAAACTAGGTGTTACTACGCTTCTCCTAGCAATATTCTGCTGGGATCCTCATTTATACATTTTTGAGGGTGTAACCAGATGTACTGGCATTAAATCAAACACTCAACAGATATATAGGAAACATTGTTTGATTAATACAATCGAGGGTAACTACAAGGATAGCTAAGTTAACGGCACATTCTGTACAAGTACAGCTGAAGTCACAAGACTTCAGACCTTAGAGGAAATTGCTTTTTACACTAGTGAAAATTGATCCTGAGCCCATGCTGACCTACCTTTTAAATACAAGATGCAAGAAGACTCCCTAGGATATTAAACCCTATCTGAGAGTACTTCAATGAAAGAAGCAGTCGAGGACAGTGTTTTCCACAGTGTGTTCTGAGGAAGATTGGTCCCCAGAGATAATGCAAAAAAGGATTTCAATGGTTAAGTGAGTCTAAGAAGCCTCCTTACAGACTTAAAATGCACATTAGCAAATTAGAGGATCTGCACATTCCTATACTACAGGAAACCCTGCACTGCTCCAGCTTGCAATCTATTTAACCACAAGTCCTTTTATTTTTTTTCTTAAGTGATGTCTATTTAAATATCCATGGAATCATAGTTTTCCAAATACTGCAGAAGATATATTTACTCAGTCCTGTTGATTCATATTGAGTTGTTAATAATTATAACAACACTGTAAAATTTTACCAAAATGTGTCCTCATAAATGTTCCTAGAATGAAGTTACATACTTGGGACCTTCGTGAATCACAATAATTTAAGTGTTTAAATTACTTTAGAGAGAATGTCAAGCTTTTTTTTTTTTTTAAGTGATTTGAAATTTGCTTCTTCATTCAAAAGAATATCCATTCTTTCAAATAGACAGTATTTCAGGCAAGCGTATGGGTCTGCTATTTTGACCATGGAAGACACAGTGGAGAATTTGTCATTGACATTCAAAAGGAAGGCGATTATGTCACTACCCCCATTCAAAAATCTTCAATAGGTCCCCATTACCTACCAAATCAAGCACAAACTCCTCAGCTTGCTATTCAACATCCTTCACAATATGGACCCAATCCTCTTTTTAAAAAAATAATTATTATTATTGAAGGTCTTCTATGTTATCATAGCACAATGGGGGGCTGAGAAGGAAGATACTGCAGACATGGAAAGTATCCTCAAGAATCTTACAGTCAAATAGGATAATAAATAAGACATGTAACCAATTACTATAACATAGGAACAACCCAATTGTCAGAAGAGAGAATCAGAGAAATGTGCAATGGGACTTCAGAGGAGAGGAATCACTTTCCACTAGATTTGTCTGAGGCTAGTAGCATCTTGTATTTAAAATGTGGCAGGGCTCAAGGCTGGGCTCAGGCAAGTACCTCCAGCTATACAACCCATAACTCTGTTTTCCCAAGGATGAATGCAGGATTGCATTTTTAGGTTCCTCATCCTGATGACAGCTGTACAGGGTTAGTTGTTAACTTTTTTAAAAGCAACATTTAAGCAAAAAAAAAAAAATTATGTTTTGTTTACTATGAACCAAACATAAAATTACTATCATTTTAGATAAATCACTCATTCTTCTTTTCCTAAATCTATTAAATTAGATATCTATTACTCCTGTTTTAAAATTCAAAGTGGAGGACTACCCATGACAAATGACAGATCTGAAAATATCAAAGCAAGCAGAAAAACGTCAAAGGCTACCTCCTCAACTGGGCTACCCTGCCCCTAAGTACCTTATGACCTGGAAAAAAAATCATTATCCAACAACACACATCATGCATTTCTACTTCAACAGCCTTGCATGTGTAAGTGGAATATTATTCCTCGTCCTCTGCTCTGATGGATAGACATCCATACTTCAAAGCTCATGGCAGGAAAAAAGAAAACTATCTACACAATGGTACCTCCACCAAGAGAACGGCCTGCATGTGATACTGGACTCTGTCCTCTTCCCTTCTTCCTGCATGTAATCTATCAGTCCTCTCCCCCACATCTCCACTGCCACTGTCTTCATTTAGCCCTCACCAGCCCTTGGGACTATTAATCTTTACTCTATATAGAAGTCCCCTACCTAGGAGCCTTCATGTTGCAAACTTTCAAAGATGCGAACGTGCATGCACATGCCCAATCACGTAAGTTAGCTCATGCATCTGATGTACACTGTCACGTGCCTGCATTCTCTACAAGCGGGTGTGCTTCCACGTGCTTTACAGTGCTGCATAGAGTAGGGCTTCCAAGGTGGCACAGCGGTAAGGCATCTGCCTGCCAATGCAGGAGGTTCAGCATCCGTGGGTCAGGAAGATCCCCTGGAGTAGGAAATGGCAATGCACTCCAGTATTCTTACCTGGCAAATCCCATGGACAGAGGAGCCTGGTGGGGTACAGTCCATGGGGTCATAAGAGTCAGATACAACTGAGCACCCCACTACACACACTGTACAGAGCACAGTAGTACATTCTCTTTATTCCAAGTTTTTTTTTTTAATGTATTATCTGTATGAAAAGAACTATAAACCTATTACCGTATAGCACTATATAGTCGATTGTGTTAGTCGGGTACTTAGGCTAAGTTTGTTGGACTTACAAACACGCCTTGGAACAGAACTCACTCATATGTAGAGTTCTTACTGTACTTACTCTTGCCTCCCTCAAATGTATTCTTCACAGTCTCAAAGAGCTTTTTCCAAAATACAAAATCTCATCATAAACTCCGTTTGCTTAATTTTCTTTAATGGTCAGTCCACATCCCTGGGGCCTGGATTGAAAATTCAGAGGCCCGGGACCTCCCATGGAGATGCTGATTCTGTGTGGCTGTGGTCTGCCTGGGAATCTGCATGGACAAGCCCCTTAGGAGCTACTTATCTCCAGGAAAGTTTGGTAAACAGTGCTCTACAGGATTAAGTATAAGCTTCTTAGCCTGGTAAACAAGGATCTTCACAGACAGCCCCTACTTGCCTCACCAGCCACCCACTTCCCAAGCAGCCTCTCTCACAAACGGCAGTTATCAGCCTGGTTGTTGCCCTGAACATAGCATGCTGTTTCACACTTCTGGGCCTCTGCACTGGCTCCTCCATCTGCTCCCCAAACATCCCCTACCTTGTTGACCTGTAAACACCCACTGAAGGCCATTAAAGCCTTTTAAAGCCTCCCAATTTTGTGGCGCCTTCCACAGATATTTCAGATATTTCACTCCCTCATCTGCTCCTTCATCTAAAATACCTTACCACCTGAATGTTGCACGTGATATCAGAAGCATGTGCATTTATCTGTTTACATTTCTGAGTTACTTAAGAAAGAGTATAAAGAGGAATGATATCACATCTTAGGAGTTATGTATCTCTAGCATCTAGGATAGTGATTCCCATTATTACATGGTCAATGAAGGTTGAATGAAGAGAATATTTGGGCAGTTCCACATTAGTTACCAAGTGAGACTTAAAAAAAACAACTAATGTTTATTTAATCCTAGCAATTACCCTGTGAGATGGTTGTGCTGTGCTTAGTCACTTAGTCATGTTCAACTCTTTGCAGTCCGATGGACTGCATCCTGCCAGGCTCCTCTGTCCATGGGGATTCTCCAGGCAAGAATACTGGAGTGGGTTACCATGCCCTCCCCAGGGGACTTTCCCAACCCAGGGATCAAACCCAGGGCCTCCTGCTTTGCTGGAGAGTCTCCTGCATTGCAGGTGGATTCTTTACCATTGGAGTCATTAGTGAGGCCTGATGAGACGGTTATTGTTCCCATTTCACAGGTGAAGAAACTAACATTCAGAAAGATCATTGCTTAGAAGCAGTGGGACAAGGATGACTGTTCAGAGCCATCTGCTTCCAAAGCTCCATCCTTTGTACACTCCACTCTCTCTGGGTCAACAAGCCTTCCTCCATCCATTCCCTAGCACTGAATATCTGTCTCACATAAGAGTTACCAGCATACTCGCCATGGTGCCCCTTACCTCA
The DNA here is from genome assembly GCA_006408695.1 of Aepyceros melampus. Taxonomy (NCBI): domain Eukaryota; kingdom Metazoa; phylum Chordata; class Mammalia; order Artiodactyla; family Bovidae; genus Aepyceros; species Aepyceros melampus. The sequence goes on along the minus strand of SJXQ01000738.1, from coordinate 255,803 downwards.
CAAAAGATGGCAAGTTATTGAAGGCAGGGACCCTTGTAATTTTTATATTTTTATTTCCAGAGTGCCTTGTTCAATGACTATCTGTGTGTACTGAATTTAAGTAACATAGACTCAGAAGAGGCCTTGAGAGATCGAGAGCTTCCTGCCTCCAGAAAAGTTTATGTACATATCAGCTCTGGTGTGTGTCACTGAAGGACACTCAAGAGGTAGATTCCATAAGCTTTCAATAATCCATGAGTTATCAACTTTTCTCCATCATTCACATTTAGTACATGGAAATTTTGGAGGTTTTATTTCAGCAGGTGGCATTTGTTACAAATGTTAGCTCAAAGAAGAAACATGAAATTTTACATTCCTAGTCTGCTTTTGTAAATCTCCAAATTAAAAAAAAAAAAAAAAAAGAATGCTTAGTTTTGAGGCCACAGTGACACCCCTAGCTGGCAGCAAGACTTAAGGAAATAAGCATTTTGATTAAGCACAAATTCTACTGACTAAAGGGTAAAAGCTTCATCTGGTGTGAATTATGAGTCTAAAAATAATTAGATACAGTAAAATATTCTTAACTGTATAATTCTCCTGAAAATTCTTTAGACTTCTGTAATTCATCTCAGGAGAGGACAGGTCTCAGCCTCTGTAATGATTATCCTTTATTATTCTACTTGTGATGCACAGAACTTCCACAGAGATTCTAAGTGATTAGATAATGGATAATGGAAGTTACTCTGTATTTACAAAATATATCTCACACTTCTGATAGTCACACACCACCTTCAGTGTCCTATACCCGGACTGTGACAATCTGCCCTCCTCAGAATATCAGCTCTAAGGCCTGGTTATTCTCTTGCCAAAGCAGGAAGAATAGTCTTTCCTCCTAAACAAAAGCAAGGAACAAAAAACATGATCTCACTACATAATAATCCTGTAAAATGAAGGAAATAAAAATGTTTCTGTTACACCTCTGATTTAAAACAAAGCAAAACAAAAAAAGCAAAAACTAAAAAACCTGCAGTCTTTCTCTATGTTAAAATGCACCAAATAAAAGAGAAGACTCATGAATGTAAACATTAAATTCCTGGCGCTTGAATGTAAAAGATCATCTAATTCTGTCCTATTTTATAGGTGAGCAAAAGTCTGGAGAGATTAAGGGAGTCATCGAAGGCCATAGAGCTAATTAGAGTCAGTCAAGGACAGCAGAACAGGGGAATAAAGGAACTAATAGTTACTGGTTCCAGGCAATACTATGTGTTTAACACATAGATCTCACATGATACCATCTCCAGGACAACCTTGATGGCAAGCAGCTTCCCCCACTTTGCAGATGGAGAAACTGAATCTAGCAGACATGGAGTAAACCTGGGATTTGAACCCATGCCTCTTTGCCTCCTGAGTCCGTGTCCTTTTCAGTGCAACCCTAACCCCAGAGCACAGGCATCTTGACTCACAGTCCAAGACTGGACAGAACCTCAAGCAGATGAAAAAGGGGCTCAATAAAGGGTTTGCTTACACTGCCTAAAGTAAATTAAACCTGCTCAAAAGCAAACTACAAGAAAACTGGAATGAATATGCAGGAAATCAACAGAAGCATGTACAGCCTAAAAAGTCAAGAATTACTTCCAGTTTCTTTACCTGTATGTGAAGACCCCCAACTTCCCTCAAGGTCAATGTCATCCTAAACAAAAAGTGCAAGCAAAATGGATCCTGGTTCATCAGGGGAAACTATTTGCCACATTAAAGTTTCCCTTATTATATTACATTATAAGACTTATATCCACACCCTTACTTTTGTATAGATAATATAGTGAAAAGAAATCCCATGTCCAAATTCTGACCATATGTATATAATTTAAGATACCATTAAATAACAAATAAGACAAATCCTATTTTAAGTATCATCTTAAAATACCATTTAAAATAAGAATCTAAAATTTAAGAAACTATCTATAATAGTCCATTGACTTATTTAAGATAGTGTTGCATACAATAAAATTTTAGTAAAATAAAATAGGTTTATTCTCTCTTGAGGATATAAGATGATTTTTTCAAACGTATCAGTATGTTAAATATCCAGCTGATGAGTACAAAGTTTTGATTAAATTGTCTCTACCTTACAAAAACTTAAATCTGTGGATTTTGCTTATTGATTCAGAACAAAACATTCTATTGCTAGATAGCTGAAAAAGTAATAATTTCTGCCTTGGAAAAGCAAGGTGACAGACCAGGAACCAAATAATTATAACACAAAATGTGAATGATGCTATAACAGTGGTAGAAGGTACCACTGGGGTACAGGGAAGAGAACACTGGCTTATGCCCCAGGCAAACCAGGAAGGCTTCCTGGAGGAGATGACATTAGAATCAGAATTCCCTAGACAGAAGAAAGAGGGACACACTTCCCTTAGGTCTCTCTCCAGTATTTCCCTTTTCAAGATCTGGCTTCCTATCTGGCTAAGGGACCTTACTGCTACAGTAGAAGGGACATTAAAATGGTCGACTTTCATTATAATGAGGAATTAGATTTTAGTGAAATCCTGTAGTTGTTTTCTTACTGGTCATTAGAAAGGAGGCGAATAGCTCAAGACTACTAAGGAATAAAGTTGGTAGATAAAAATGGCTTATATTATTGTCTGCTGTGACATCAAAATATTTTCAAAGGCCAAATTAAAAACAAATGTCTACATAGGAAGATGAAAAAAAAAAAAAAGCTATTCTCCTACTACCCTACCCACCCCAGAATTTCAAGAACTTTCTGAGGGTAGAAATAAGTACAGAGAAAGGAAAAATAACATGGCGTCATTATAGACTATTCTTCCGAAGTAAAGGCAAGACAATGAAGGGAAAAAAACAGAACACGTGTATTACAACATATAGCACCATAAGGCTGTGTCTGATGCTCTGGAGGGCTTCAACAAGTACTGTTCAGCCAAAAATCAATTGAAAAATCAGCATGATAACAGAGCATGAGTTGCCCTATAATAGCCTTAAGACCCCCAAGGCTATGCAAGTCCCTTTCATCTGCCACACTGCACTGACTCCAGGGGACCCTCACTTCCCCTCCCTGAGTACTGTGTCTGGCTGTATTTCTAACCTACTGCCTTACCCTCCCTTAGAAACAGGAGCTGACAGGACTGAGGATGTTTTAAAGTGGTTCTGAAGAATTTTTTTTTTCTGATTTATTCTTTTATGTTTTCTGGACATTTGCACTCAAATTCATCCTAGAATATCCTCTATTTCCACAATATTAAGTGGTCAGGCATAATCTCTTGAATAATCTAATAACGGTCTTGTGTTTTGAATGCCTTAACTAACCTACATGAAACTGCCCCTTAATAAAAATCAGAGTTCAGGCTTATGCAAATGAGGCATGTAAGCAATTCACAGCATTGTTATAAATATACATATATAGTTCATTCCAAGATTTCATCTCAATATTTCTTCAATCACTTCCTCACAATGTCTGGTTTGTTCAATTTATATTTCTACTTGGCATTTGGTGCAAACCCCCAAAGATAAGATACATCTGTCCCTTAGTCACAAATCTTGGCATTTTTACCTTAACTCAATTGTGAAATGATTGGTTGAAAAATTACCTTGCAGGATTTCCTCATAATAAAGCATTTTATTTCCAAACTTTTGAATGTGACATGAGATGGACCAACTCAGGAGTGACATATTAGAGCTTAGGAGGACATATAAATACCCTGATCCCTGTGAGGGACGGAAAAGCTAATTGGAAGTCAGCTTCCCTTGATTATCAGCTTGTTTATGGGGAGGAGGACGCCTCTGAATGGCACTGTAAATTCATCCCTGATTATGGCGTTAAAACCAGAGCTCATTTCCACAAGCTCCCCCAAAGCCCCCACCCAATGCATTTTGTTTACTTACAAAGCGTTGTGCACTGTTTTCAGAGAATGACAGTTTCCCCCGCTTTGATTTTTCTCCATTTTCAAGAAAAATTAATCAGTTGCACAAGCCAGTTGTCAGATTTCACTTCCCTCATGGCAGAAAGCACACATATTCATTGTCTGCTATAAGAATAAATTTTAGTAATTTTTCCCCATGTCAATATGAATATTAGACTGACCCAATTAATATGAAACGCTTCTATGCTGCTGGAACAGACAGTGCTCCAGAAAGAGCCATTTGCACAACCTGTTCATGATTATGGGCCATAAGGACACAAAGATGGCACACACATTTGTGGACCATCTGAATTCTTATACGGGAAGGGGAGGGGGGAGAGGGAGCGGCATGACGTGAGCTTGACTGTCGTGGGTCATGTTTTTTAATCCGGAGTATTGGACATGTAACACAGCAACAAGAGCTGATCATTTTGTTTAATCACCTTTTGGATCTTTGCCAGATGGTCTCTATTGAGAGCGCTGCAAACAGAGAGAGATGAACTGCATCTAACACGCCACCAGAGCTTTCCCGTAAATGTCTGAGAACTGATTCCAACAAGAATTTAGTCTCAGAGCAGAAAGGGATACATTTAAAAACTATGTGCATTAACTATACTTTTCCCCATAGAATCCTCACTTGGCATGAATAATTTACCCACTCTTATGCTAATGGGATCATGAAAGTATCCCTCGTCTTTAGTGCAGCTATTCTCAGCTTTCAGTAATTACCCCACCCAGTGAAAATAACATGGCTTCTGCATTGAATGGCCGACTAGTACCTGACAATTAGAAAGATCATGGCTGACAATGGACTGGTCCAGAACCCAGACAGAGAACGCTTGTAGGCCAAAGAAAAGTACAAGCGCAAGTAATGTTGGTCATGGGCGGGAAGGGGGAGGAGGGGGGCGGATGCATGGGCTGGAAAGTAGAAGAAAAGAGGAAAAGAAACATTTTCTATTGTCAAGCTTTTCTTTCTCTGACTTACTATCAAGATTTTACTTAAGCAAAATCTGTTCTTTACGTTATTAAGTGTAAAGGCATTCACAACAAGATTCATTTTAAAGGAAAAAAAGAGACCATATCTAAGGAAAAGAACCAGAGTTATCTTTAAAGCGAGACTACATTAAGAATTTACTTAATCAGAATTTAAAAAAATCTAAGTAGTGGAAAAGCCCCTACATTTTGATTTTTGAACTGAAAAAAGATTACCAAACCAAAAAAAAAAAAAAGAGAAGAAGAAGAAAAGAAAAGCTAAAAAGAAAACTCTCTTTCGACCTCTGTCCACAAAACTCCATGTTAGGTAGTTCACTGTGTAAAAATTATCAGGCTAAAACATCTGGGAAAGAAAGCTATGAAACAGCAGGGAACGTGGCTGGTTTATTGTTTATCTTTTGTTTATGAGGCAGTATTCAAGTTTAATTACTACTCTAAATTAAACTCTAACTGGCATCAGGAGACATCCCTTTACATGACTAAGTTAAAAAAAAAAAATCTAGAAATCTCAACTCCGGGCTTTTCAAGTAAGTTGATACATATAGGAAGAAATTACTCAAAATTAACAGCAATTATAGAAAGCTTTTAAAGCATTTATGGGCACCATTACATGCTCCTAAAGCATTTATTTATTAGAAGAGTTTAATTTTATTTCTAGCAGTTGCTATTCTAAAACATCTTAAGAAAATCAACAGAAATTATTTGGATGTTTGCTGATGATTAAGGATAGTATTCCTTTTGATTTTATTTGGGAAGCCAAAAAAGTATGAAAATGCAACTTAAATATTCTATAATACAACAGCTTCTGTGCCAATGTTCAATTCTCAATTACATTCTCAGTGAATTTTCTGATACAATTAGGAGGACAGGAAGGAAAAGAAATGTCACCATATTTATATAACAGTAAGTGACCAGTTTTGGATGAACTTAGCTCTAGGAAAAATAAAAGTTAAAGCAACTAGCAAAAGATTATGCCAGATGGCATCTGTCATATTGTATTTAGGGTTATTTTAAAGAGATTGCCGCCACTATGAAAACATTCCATTGACAGAGTTTTCCTAGACTGAATAAGAAATCCCAGTAGAATATATTCAGGACCCACTATAAGTGGGTTTGAGGGTTTCCCCCCATCTTTTAACTATGTAACTGGAATACTTGGTGGGGAAGAATACTATTTCATGCATTATATAATAATTCAACAGTATAAGCCTGTGTTAGACTTTTGCTTACCTATAATCATTTACGTTAAATCTATAGTGGGTATTTTTAGATTTCAAAACCATGATTGCTAAAGAATTGCATAATATCTAGTTATGGAGTTTTAGTCTCATTGCCTTGTTGATAGAGACATCAAAAGAGAGGTTTCGTAGGTGGCAGAGTTGAGGGGAACTATGCTGGTTTGTACAGCCCTGTGTCTTCAAAGATGAGAGACGCATAGATGCTTAAATACTAATGGATTTAGGTTAAACTGGGTCTGGCAACAGTATGGTTAACGTGCGTGTGGTGTGCAGTGTGAGCTCAGCAGTTACTGGGCCAACTGTCTCGGTATTTCTGGGAATCCTGCCTATTCACAGTGCAGGGATTGTTCAATTGCTGCAAAATGTACAAAATGAATTTTACAAAAATGAATTGTAAGGAAGGCCCCATTACAACGATTTTACAGCAAAGATGTCAACATCAATTTTTCTTTCATGCCTAGCTAATGATTAAAACAGCATATTCCATTTGCCTAAGACAATTTATTTCATATTGGCACATCAAAATATTGAAATACAAAGTTATCTTTACTCTGCCCTTTTTATTCACTGCTGCTGAACCCATACCATTGTTCAAATCCGGAAAAAATAAAACAAACTTGGCACGAAATACTTAAAACAAAGACTCATCAATATTCTCCAATTTGTCAACATCTCAATTACGCACTGGAAAAAATGTAAATTTCATGTGCTCTAAACACTGAGGGGTCTATTCTCCTGCCAATTCACATGCGTAACTCCCATCAGCGTTAATGGGAGTTACACAAACCCATCAATAATAATAATACTTTGTACATATATTGTGCCTTTCATCTAAGGCTCTCAAAGTGCTCCAGGAACAAGGGGGCTGCTTCCTAGTCTTTACTCTGGGCAAAACCCACAATGAAATACAAAGCAGCTTTTGACTCAGCAGGTACAGAATTAGGGACCCCACGCCTTATTATCAAGCCCCATTTTATTACTGATGGGAAGCCAGACACAAAGAGGGCCAGTTACTTCCCCAGAGATCCAGTCTGCACCCTAATTCTATCCCTGAAAAATAAAACAGACTTTTTCTTCATTCTCATGTGACTAACAAGATAAACTCCATTTGGCTGCTTTTAGCCAAAGAAATCAGAGTGAATGAAAGTCTGGTTCATATTTATGTAGTTTACTGCTAGGCATGTGCTGTGTGAAAAAGACAGTAAAGTCAGGTTTCACATTTTATCAAGTTTGTTTCTTACAATATTTTAAAAATTTGATTTCCCCCCTCCTTTTGGTTTGCTGTACAAACACGGAGGAGGAAAAGATGACCTTTCACCTGTGTAACTGTAGCTCTTTCCCTATCAAGTCATAAAATAATGAGATATTTTTAGGTTCCAAAGTAAAGGTTCATATGAATCATTTTAGTAGAAATATTCCCCAAATCATAAAGCAACATAAATGCAAGTATTGTTTTATAGCATATGGCTATTAAAGTTTAATTTAAAATGTGTATGAAAACATTGTCTTTAGTACAATTCATCCCTATTTTTTTCTGTTTATCATAATTTGTTTTGAAACTGAATCGTTTTACAGTTTTCCATATGCCTGTTGTGTTAATAAATTCTGAATAAGCAAGAAAACTCTTTTCTAAACTAAAAATCTTGGTTCCCAATGAAACATTTTAATACATTTAATATGAAGAACATAAATTTCCTTCTTAGCTTTCCATTAAACGTCAGCCCTAAGATTTAACCTGGGATAAGCATATGTGATTTCAGTCAATATCTCTGTTGACTTTGCCCTGAAGCAGATAATTAATCTTTCCCATAGAAAGCTACTCTGGACAATTTGGTGGGACAAAATATCTTGAAAACATATTTAAAAGACTAATATGGGCACGAGTATGACAGAATACACTCAAGTCTGACCTTTGCAATCTAGAATCTTTGGTAAAATACAGAATATCTTTCAACCTGTGTTTCAGAGCCACTGATGTAGTCAGCCAGGTAGCAAATTCTCCATGCCCAGAGTCTCCATTTTCCTGGAATCAAAACGTTTTTTGTCCCTCACACTTTAATACAGTAAAATGACTGACTTCCTAGTACTCAAACACATAAGCTACCATGTCCATCCTTTAATCCCATGGAGATATGATTAAAGGAACAAAATCCTATGGGGATCAAATCCTTCAACATGGCATCAGTGGGTGTGGCTAACCACAACATAGAGGTTTGTGCGTATGGTTTTTAGCCAACTATATCGGTCTCAGTGCTTTTCTCTTCCCTAACAAAAACAAAAGCAAAAACAACGAGCCAGTAAAATTAACCAAAATGATAAAACTCTATGCCTTGGCCGTGGCCGCAACTGTTCAGCGTTCCAAACCCCAGGGTCGTCCTTCCCTGCCTCCCCTTCTCCCTGGCCCTCTCCTGCCATCTCGCTGGCCATAACTCAACCAACCCAACTGAACCAGTCAGTTTTAAATTTCAGTTGGGACCTTGGTGACCTGTTAATGAATCTACAGAGAGGAGAAAAACTCACAGTGTTGAGTTATGCCTGGTGTTGCTAGCTGACTTGGAGTCAGAAATGCTTGAAGCGTTAACGTAATTGCAAGAATGTGAAAAATGAAGCGCTGGGCTCCTGAGCAAAGTGAAAGGTCAAAGCGAGCCTCACACACAACAAGTCTTTGGAAGATAGCCTCATTAGACCATTAAGTCTGCTTCTCCTTTCCCCTTCCCTTGTACCAGTTTAAGGTGTTTTGTTTTTATTAATAGATACATTTCCCCCTTTGTGGCACCATGATTTGGGGTGGTGGGAGGAGAGGAGTCTTAGAAAGCTTTTCAGATTTAACCACACTGAGAAGTCTTTCTCCAAGACACAGAAACACAATTAAAGCCACTGCCTTACAGATTCACTGAATTTATATACATTTCATCTTCAAAATTCTTTATAGTTTAGTTTTCTTACGTACAACCAAAGTGATCTAATAAAAAACAGTACAGAAAACCTAAGTAGATACAGTTCACCAGTTCTTCCACAATTTACCATCTGACTATTCATTTCTGTGTTAGTTGCAGCTTGCTTAAACCTAGATTCTAAGTTGGACCCATTCACAGCTTAACATCATCCTAGAAGGGACACTTCTCTAAACTCTTCCAAGATACTAGGAATCCAAAATCCATGACCAGGAACTTGGAAATATAAAGGCACTCACCCTACATCAACCATCGTTTTTTAAATGGCATATATGACTACAACTCAAGCTGTTAAACTGTCCTCCACTTGGAAGACTGTCTAATGCTTAAATATTGTGGCCATAAACACAGTCATAATAGAGATGAAATAGACCTAGGAGATCAGACACCATCTAATGTAAAATATTAAAAAGTAAAATCTATATACTTTCCTGGCCCACATTCAATAATGCATCTTCTTTTAAATAATAATTTTAGCCATAGAAGAGTCAACCCTACCAATATATAATTGCTCTCTGTGCAATAGGTGAGCCTTAAATGGTAAAATTTATTCTAAATGACTCTAGGCTTTCTTGTCATCTGTAGTTGACGTCCCCCTTGCCTTCTGATTATTTGAATTTTTACAATTTGTGACAAAAGTCTCACCATGGCAGCTGAATAGAAATGGGGACAAATCTAAGAATTTCAAAATCCATCTTCCCAAAATACAATTCCATATAAAATTTGCATGGCACTTTGGAACTAATAAGAACAGATTTTTGCATCATGAGTGCTTTACAGGCATCATTGCTTGTTATAGAAAACCCTTATAGTTGATTTACAAATAAAATATCCCATTTATAGTATAACTCAATCTACTGCATCACAGAAGCAAAGAACTGTCATTCTATTTGCTTACACCCAGGAGTAAAGAGTAGATAACCAAATTTGTCAAAGAATTGGCAGAACTAATCGATTGTTATTGTAATGCTTGCTTAAGATTAGACAACTCTTTTTGTTTTGTTTTGTTTTGTTTTTGGTGAGTAATATGAGTTAAGGTAAGGAAATACTGTCTCCCTAAATAGCAGCCATTTATACTCCCTAACCTGCCACGCTCCTGTTTTCAGTGAGGCTGATGCACCAATATAAAATACTGATGTTATTTCAGTCATGCCCACTTTGCACAAGGAAAATCCTTGACTTTTTACCTTGCTCACTGCTGTTGTCTCCACTCTGGGACGCATGGCCCCCACTGGAGGGCCCCGGGGTGCCTGCTGAATGGGTGGAAGTTGCATCATCGTGATCTCGCCAAGATGCAGGATTCTGATGTCAGGAGGCCAAGGAATTTTTCCACAGTTACCATTTCAGCCATAAATGATGAACCAAGGGGAAAGGTGCAGAGAGAGGCAAAAAACATGTACATATTAGTATTTGTAGAACTAGGCATATACAGATGCCACGTTACAGTATGTTGTCTTTTCAGCAATAGGTACCGAAAGGAAAAAAAGATGTTCTAGAATCATGACGAAGTGATAGTTATGTTAGTGCACATATTTGTCAAAACCAATTGAAATAGATGCCTTAAAATGGATGCATTTTATTATATACAAATTATACTTCAATAAAGCGCATTTTTAAAGTTAGGAAAAAAAAAGCCTCCTTAAAAATCTAAAAGTTTGCTCTTTAATTAATTATGGCACGCTCTTCCAAGAAATAGGTCCCAATGCTCTTGGATACCAAACACTTCAGAATATTAACACATCTACAAAACTCGACAACTCCCTTAAAAATTCAGATTGAAGAATGTATGGGACAGCCCTTCCCATCAAATGCATTCCCTAAAAAGGCCTGAATTAACTCTCAAAATTATTGTCAACTGATTATATCATTAACAAATACAATAATATTAATCATTGCATCAATACCTTCCTTGCTGTTTAATGTGCACAAACGACAATCAGAAAATGAAACAGCTATGAACTGTGATCCACCTAATAAAATGGAGAGGACTTCCTTTAGAACTGCAAAGAAGGTTTAAAGTCACAGAGCAGTGCTTTTTCCTGAAAGAATTGCTCATTTTAAAGGACGTGTAAGGTAAGCCGAGAGTTATAGTTTGTGCTACTTTGCTGAGTGTATTCTCCTGTTCCTCCTCCCCTTTCCTGATCAGTCCCAATACCCTGCTGTCGCTTAAAGGAAAACAGGAATTCTAATGTACAGGAAGGACTTTATCAGCACCACATGAAGGCAGGCAAGAGATGGAATTTCCTCTGGCAGAAACAGAGAGTAGGAACAGCACATGAAACAGACCAGCCTTAAGGTCAGAGTTGTACACTTGTCACCTGTATGCGATAACTTCAACTAAGCCCACAGATCTACTGGCAAGCAGATCTGTTGGGGGTGGGAGTAGGGGTGCAGTACTTTGAGAGCAAAATAAAAAGCCTCGTCAGTCCCTCAAAGCACACTATTTCTTCTTACAAGAATTGGTAACTAAGGACTCAGACAGACCGACATGTCTATAGGCAACATGCTAACATCTCGACCACTTGAAGACAATCTTGCCGTGTTGTCATTATTCATATTTCATCCAGAAAAAAAGGTCAGTCTATCATTTTCTCAACCTAAACCGTATGATGTACAAATAGAACATAAAACTTCACCAAAATAAAGTCAAGAAGCCAAAGAGAGAAAAAATACGGAACTATTATCATTTGGAGCAGCAACAACAACAAAAAAATCTGTTTGCCTCTATAGATTTGTCTCAAACCACTGTAAGTTAATATTTAGCATTTTGATAGATGGTGAAATGTCCGAAAGTTCTAGAGATTAATTACATCTCTATCAAATAATGCTGTTGGCACGCTATCAGGCAAGCCACTGATTCAAAGGCAAAACCTTAAGCAGAAACTTTGTGACTGTAAGTACTGCACATGTATATATATCTCTCTAAAGTAAAGATACATTTTTGAAAGTATTGATAGATTTGGGAACAAAGTTGAACAGAATAAAACGAAAACCAAGGTTCTGCTGCCTGTATGAAGACAAAGTCGTGCCTGTGATTTTTTTTTTTATCTAAGTTCGAAACTCTTCCAATAGTTTCTAGCTAAAAGCAAGCAGAACGCAGGGGCTCTTCAAGCTTTGCAGACTCTTCCAGTCAGCTGTTTGCCGGATGGTAATCAGATAAAAAGCTAGAAGAATTACAAGAAAAAAGAAAGAAAGAAAAAAAACAATAGCGTGGCATGAGTTTAGTCTTGCAACAACACTGGCTAAAGCCTTCTTTCAGAAACTGCAATAATAGTCACCTAAGCTAAACTTTTCAGTTAAACTTTGCATCACTAAAACAGTAAATGATGTGAATTTTATGCACTGCATGCTTCTTATTAAGCTGGTGGCTATAAAAGCTCCTTACCCCTCATGAAAATTACAATAATTAACTACTAACACCTCAACTATGTTTTAAGGCAAATGTCATCTAACAGCTATTTTATAATCATTCAAATGAAGCTCCAGCGAGTCTTTCTGTTTGGACATGAGAGTGATTCCAAGGGATCACTCAGAAGGACTTCTTGCAGTGGAAAGCACTGTCTTGTCCTCATCAGTCAAACCTGTACTGAGTTTTAAAGTCAGGCCTCACAAGTTTACAACTCAGTTGATTTCCTTCCCTGGTTTTTTGGAGGAGGCCGTCTCTAAACTAACGGGGTGAGAAATAAGCCACATAAGCAAATAATACTTTTAGAGCAGCTAGTTCCTCCAAATCAGCTGGGTCTTGGATTTTCAGCTAAGTCCTGAAGTTGGCTCAAGTTCACTTTCACTGTCTAACCCACCATGCCCCTGTTTCTTCCCCCTTACCTTCCTCACATCCTCAAAGAGGCTGTCCTACAAGGTCACAAGGTGTTTATCTCCATAGCATGTTTCAAATATTATGATCTACTTTGCAAGACTGACACAAACTAGTACCAGGATATTCATCTAACTTGGAAGTAGGAAAATCAGCTGAATCCCTCTGGGGTTTGAAAGTTGAAGAGTTACCCCAAAGTTGTCTGTATTCAGCTACACCACAGTGATGTGATCAAATACAAATATAAATATTGATAATCTGGTCAATAAAAATTGCTACCTCCTTGATCACAAAACATTGGAAGCAACATGGATAGCTACAATATAGTCCTTTACACATAAGATTGATTCGTTCTTAGACTGAAGTATCTGTTTGTATCATAACTCCTTTCTTCTTCTTTCCCCTCCCTAGATAGTTTCCAAGTTTACATCCTTCAAGAATAACTGCTTGGCTTTCTGCCAAATTATATGCAGAAGTTTAGTGAATCTTGAAACCAAAGTGGCATATGAAAGCATGTAAAACACATGACGTACTTAGAAAAATAAAGAGAAACGCTCTCTGTGTGTATGTGTGTGGGTGAGGAGTCAGGTAGGTGCATCCCACAATATATGTCCTGCTCTTCAGCCCCAGGTATCATGAAGACATTCGAGGGCAAAGAAAAGACATGTTTCTATTCTCAGGGGCTTTCATAATTAGGAGTCAAATACAGTACTCTTCTTGCTCTTACGTAATTGCATTAAAGAGCAGTGTTAGCAGGAGAAAAGCAGTGAATACTGAGTGGAGCACAATGGAAGGAGATGGAAAATAGATACAAGAAGCTAGGTCTCCAGGGGCAGTATTTTCTATTTGCTGGGCTACAGACTCACAGCTGATAATGCAAGTTGTAATTAATATAAAAGCAGGAGACAAGATGGGGAGAGCTTGTAGTAGCGGGGCCACAAGAGATCACTCTGCAGCTCTCCTCTGTTTCTCATTTACACACAGCTCTCCCTAGAAAACACAATTCTGCCAGTGTTTCCTCCCTTGAAAGTTTAAGAAAAAATTGATTCAGCACCATCATTGAATTTGCTAAATCTAGGAAAGAGCATAGAGTGGACAGGCATCTCTGGGCAGAAAAAGCAAATCCTCCATGCACCTCTTTTGTTGAGGCTGTAGAGATGGTGGACATTATAATGTTTTACACCAATGTGGCACTTCTGGGGGAGACCTGCCGATAGGATACTATTTAATAATTCCCAGCGAACTGGTGGTATTTCCCTGTTGAAATGATTCCACCCAGCTCATGGTTCTTCAGCTGGAAAAGACAATGAAATAAAATGTATAAGTGTTTCTGAATAAATACAAAACTGAATGGGGAAGTGAAAAGTATTAGGTTTCCAGGAGTTAAAAAAAGAAGCCACACCACACACAAGTTCGACCTCAGATCATCTGAAACTCATCTTAGACTCCAGATGAAGAGGTGAGGCAATAGATGTGGTGTAGGAGAAAGAACCCCAGATTGGAATTAAGACTCGAGGGTGCCACCTCCAACTGTCATATGACCTCAGGTGATACACATCATTTCCCTGGAACATGTTTCTTTTCTCTCTTTAAAATTAAGAAGTCAGACAAAATAATCCCTAAGGTCACTTCCACTTATTTCTATTATTAAAAAAATACTTTAAGCCTTTGATTTTCTAGAACCCACAAAACTAAAACACAATATAGAACACCAAGCCCAAAGTAATACAAGAACTTGGAAAATACTGTAAAGTAATTCAGAATATGTGTTTGTAGGTAGAAAGTAAGAATAAACATATATAAAGATATTTAATCAGCACATGGAGCATGCAAAACTAATTTGACTAGAGATGATCAAATGACAAAGTCAAGATATGCTCACATCAGCACGCATAATTAATGTAACTTACAGATTTCCTATGACTTTAAGATGTTTTCACATCTTACCAGTTAACACTGTGCGAAAATCATTTTTAAAAATAAGAGGAAGACTCCTATCATGAGGTAGTCAAACCTACAAAAGTTCAAGATGTTAATTGTGCAATTTGAAAAAAATGTTGGGATTTCAATTTCGTTATTCCAAAGTTGACTAAGAACTCAGGAGAACTGTGCATGCTTTCAGAAGGTGGACTCACTCTTTGAAAATGTAAATAGAACCAGGGTCTTTCCCTCATCTCCCTGCTTCCACCCTCTATTAAGCTTTGAGAATTAACACATGAGCAACTCTCATGGAAATGGCAAACACTCTTTGCAAATGATTCCTCCTCTGGTGGAGCAACTTTTAGAGAAGATGGAAATCTCTTATACTACTAGTGTACCATCATGTTATGAAATGTCTCCTCTAATTGTGAAATGGAACATTGTATGGAATGTTAAGCCCGAAAAAAAAGAGAAAATGAATTTTTAAAATATCAAACTTTTCATCTGACTGTGGATATCTGCTGTTGTCAAGTACACCTTTGTTTAATTTTATCTCACTGCAGTTACTCTGAAAGCATACTCCAACCGCACAGCCTATATGATTTCACTAACATAATTATTCTCGATGGGAAATTAACAGAAAAGCCATCAACCACCAGAAACTGCACAACAACAACAGAAAACTCATGCCCCTGGACCCTGGCCAGGTCTCCTTGAGTTGGTAGACACGGCTCAGAGGTGGAACCTTCCTGAAACAGGTCCCCCAAGAACTTGGATAACATACCGTGAGGTCTAATCTTACACCAGAACATAAGAAATTATCTGATAAAATAAACCATTCATATTATTAATGTTATTTTCACATCACAATGTCTCCTCTTTTATATTCTATAGACCAATCACTTAAACTGCTCTCTCTCCTCACTGTCCATTCCCTGCTGATTTTTCAGACACTTGCCTGTATTCTGTCAGGAACAAGGTTCAGGGGATTCTCCCCTTTGACTTAACTCAATTTTTAAAAACTGTGTAGACATAAATAAATTTGACATATTCAGAGATGTGAAAGAAAACAACAGCATATCTTCACTTAAATTACAGCTTTCAAAATAAAAATTTAAATAATTTTTCTTTTATTACTCAGTTTATCAGAGCCAGTCAATTTTTAGGCACCTGCCATTAATTTTTAGTAGAACAATTTTATTTTCTTCCTTATACTTAATTCATCCAAAAAACAAATACAATGCAATTTCTTAAGCACATTATAGAAATAACTATATAACTATGTACCTTCAGGCCAATAGAGCTTAGGTCAGAGAATGTATTTCAAAAACAAATATAATTCATTTATCTGAATTTGATCTAAAGATATGTAATATCTTTATATGTAAATAGAAAGATATATTTCATTTGTCTGCACTCGATCTAAAGACTTGATGTAAAATTATGTAAAGTAGATAATGTGGA
This sequence comes from Aepyceros melampus, assembly GCA_006408695.1. Taxonomy (NCBI): domain Eukaryota; kingdom Metazoa; phylum Chordata; class Mammalia; order Artiodactyla; family Bovidae; genus Aepyceros; species Aepyceros melampus. The sequence goes on along the minus strand of SJXQ01000738.1, from coordinate 239,521 downwards.
CATCACCTATTACTCAGAAACAGTCCAGACTAGGAAAAGCATGATCATGCCACAACAGTTTTCAAGCTGAAACTTTTTTTTTTTTTCAAGAATTGGTTTCTTGACAAGTTTATTTTAAAAAATAAATAAATTTGAATGTCTAGGAAACTTAACAAGAACTGCAGATGGAAAATGGAGTTCTATTTCTTTCCACCATTATATTTTTCTCCCCAATATTCCAAAGAATATTATAACCGTTACAGGTAGCTGTTTCCTACCTATAACAATTATTCTTATATGATGATAAAAGTATAAGATGAAATCTTTATAATATTAAAAATATTAGCAAGCATTCACTATGAATCTCCTAAACATGATAAAATTGTAGCCCATGTTGCAACTTTTATTTTCTATTCAATTCCAAACTTTTTTTATTAGTACGGCCATCATGTAAGTGTCAATGGGAAACGAACAAATGAATTTAATGTATGGAAGGTATGACATTATGGCGGTCTTCCATTCATGCATCTACGTTACATCAGATTATTTACAGAATACGAATGTGAAATCAACATGACAACAACCTTGTTCACTAGGCAAGAGTATGTAAAACTCATTTTTAAAAGTTGGCCCAAAATACTTGCCTTTGAGATATTTATATCAATTAATTTTATATATTTCTATTTAAAAAATTTTTAATAAAAAAATCAAAAGCTATTTTGGTGCCTAATACTTTGCTCCTGATGCTTCTGTCTTTGCTTCCCACTACTAGAATCACACACTTACTCTTTCTTTTCTCTTTCATTCTCTCCCTGCTTGCTCCTTCCTTAAACACACACACATACACCCTCACACAAAGTAGCTTGATACCACTTAATAAGGATAGAGGTGTATGTGTTTTGGGGGTGTCAAACAGCTGTCACAAACTGTCACCTCCAGAAGAGAAACCTTGGCACACAACAAATTAAACTACACTTCTTTTTTAGCTGTCATTATTCATAGCCAATAAGTTGAAATGTTCTCAGCATTTCATGTGCAAATAAAACCACGAGGAAGCCAGTAGATCAGAATAGTGGGCCAGCAGATAAAAAAGAGAAAACAACACGCTGTCTCGGTCCTTCTGAAGTGGCTCCTCATCACCCCTGCACCAGCACGCACCAAATGAGATCCAGCCTGGGGCAATGTATTAAATATGCATATCAAAGCAAATGAAAAAGTAAACCTGGAGATTCAAATTGGATACATTTACATGCTGAAAATGTCCCACTCATACCACTTTTCAGGTAGTGGGTCTGAGGAGGTATGTTCACTTTTTTGTGGCTGGGGGGAGTTGAGGGAGGAGGAATAGCCTGCAGAAGAGGCTGAGCATAAGAGGATCACTCTGTAGGGGAAGACTTGGGAAAGAATACATCCCATACACTTAAGGTGCCAAAGTACCAAAAAGGGTGAAAAAAAAAACTCTCCAAGGTTTTCTCTCATCTCCTACATAAAATTCAAATCTGTGGCAAACTTCACCATTTCCCACTCGCATTGCTGGTGGAACAAATTATTGCTTCCTTTGCAAACAAATAGCAGGGGGGCTAAAGTAAAAATGTTATAGTTCAGACTCTAGGAAATAAAAGGCTTTAAATTATGATGCCCAATGAGGTGGTAAGCCCTCATGGGTTCAAAATAAATCAGTTGTCATATTTACTTGATTGGGGGCCTCTAAGAGATGCAACAAATGTTACAGTTGATTCTTTTATTCAAAGATGATGACTGTTGCATTATTAAAGCACTATCTTAGGTATAATTCTTTCCTGAATATAATTTAATATTCCAAATAGTACCATAAACTGACATTGTTGATCAGCCAATTCTATAAACAGCCTAGTCTATCCTATCTCTTCTATATAAACATCAGCATCCTCTAGTTCCATATATCCACTTGAAAAAACAATTCCAAGAAACTATTCTAGAAAACCAAGTAGTCAAGACCCCTATACATGACATGAGAAAAGCTTTTGCTGCAGAAAACTGTGAACTTTTCATCCTACAAACCATGTAACTAGATGCCTTCCCAGTCCCCCCAACAGTGCAAAATGCACACGAATTTAGAAACAGGAAGCAATGAAAACAAACAAGTAAATGGCAACAACAAACACTCTGAAGGCAGTGTCATGCCCTGCCGACCACTGCCCTGCCGACCACAGCCACACAGCATCTAGCTACATATCAGCAAATAAGCTTGCCATAGCTGCTTGTTGCACCCACTTGATTTCAGTGAATACACTCAATATACAAAAGAGCTCCCCAACATTTCCCTCCCAGTGATGGAAAAAGCGAAGAGGAAAGACAGGCATGGGAGCCTTCAACACCACAGTATTTATTCTGTCTCAGAACTGGACATCAGGACTGACGTTTTCTTTTTTTTTTAAATGGAAACTTTTGTCCTTAGGCTATACGGCTTTCCATAGAGCACAAAGGCTACTCATTAAAATCTGTGACTGTATATTTTCAAAAATTTTGGAGAAGGAAGGGGAGAAACTTATTCTCAAGGTATCTCAACTCATTCCTCTTACCACCTAGGAGTGGGGGGTGATGGTGGTGATACCAACTACCTTCAAGCCTTGACGCCCATTTAACTCCACGGAGTGCTAAATTAATATTTCAGCCATCAAGTTAGCAGACTATAGTCTGTATCATTCAGGTTGTGAGTTCAATTGACTGTAATCTATGGACACCCTGTCCCCCACCCCCAGGCTTGAGTTCCTATAAATAAACTGCTGTTCACACCCACTCTTTAACCTCTCCACTCTTGCCTTTCCTACCAGCGCAATCTTTCTTCTCTTTGCTTCTTTTTCAAATTTTCAGTCTCACTACACATGCTTTTTTTTTTTTTTTTTTTAAGCATCAGACTCACTAGATCAGTTCCAAAATAGGATTAAAAACAGAGAGAATAGAAAGAAATCTCCGTTCCTGGCCTGACACACATGGGTCCCTCCTTACTATACTCTCCATTCTCATTCACCAACTCTTTTAAGTGTTAAAATTCAACCACTAACCTATGTTTACTCAATCACAATTCTCTTCAGCTTTCTGTAATACATTGTTAATATTTGTTTCATCAAGGTTACTGTCTTTTATTACCAAGATGCTTCAGGCACTTGGCAGTAAGTTCATACACTGACAATAAGTTTCTATACAGCATAAGCTCAGAAAACTAGAATGGGTTCACTCCTTTTATTTCAAATGCAATGCAAGATTGACAATAATTCTCAGAATTGCCATCTCTGCAAGAAACTGAAAAATCAGTCCTTGCTCCCCAATTCTCTCCCATCCTGTCCAGTTAACTTTCCTGCTTCCTTCTCTCTCTGCTGCACTGATTACAGAATTGAGAAAGCAGAAAAGGCAGCGATCACCGTATCAAGCAGACAGTTTGCTAACACTCAAGTTACCAAATCCAGGAAACTTTACACATTAGAAGCACAAATCACTCTATCAATTTGCTGTGTTTTTGTTTTTGTTTTTTTCATTCTCAACATAAATAAGGAAGGGGTCCAAGAAAGGGGAAATATAGATGAAAGGTGTGGAAGAAGTAGTGAGAAAGGGAGGAAAAGACTCCCAGAGAGACCAGATTTTCTATTTTAAAAAAGAAACCTCAGTCAGTGGAGCTAGAGGTTGCAACAAAATTTTCAAAACTGCTGTCCCCAGTGGTCTTAAAAGAACGCCAAAAGCTCACAGACTTACATGGTCAGCGAGATTTGTGGAGGAGCCTGAAAGTTCTTCGTGATCCGACTTGGAGCTGCCGTCTCTTTCATCAATGACGAGGTCTATAGGCATCTTCCCCTTCAAACGCTAATGTACCGATGGCAGAAGTTATCACACAGTTCATGGACCTAGAAGGAGGTCATGGTGGAGGGGTCAGCTTGTATTGTTGTTGTTGTTGTCATGGTTTTGTTTCATTTTTTTAAGGGGAAAAAACACCAGGTTGCAAGGTTACATTTGGAAAGAGCAACAGTGCCATGTCTTCCAAACTAACTCTAATTAATGGGTGTAATAGTTGAAGGCAAGGAAACAATAGAGCAATTGTTGTAGCAGATATTATTCTCCAGAGACTTCCCTGAGCAACAAGTTACAATAAAGGGAACAGAAACAGGACTGGAAATAACTGGGTTCAGGCTGGGACTCCTTGGGGGGAAAATCCGATTTGATGATAACATCAAAACGTAAGGATGCAGGAACTGGGAACAGAATTAGCATTTGCGATTCAATAAGCTAGGAAGTTTGTATGTTTCCAGGAGAAAATGATTGAGCTGCAGAGCTCTGTAAAGACACCCTAGCCAGAATGATTCCCTCTGCGAGCACCTAATGCGTGCCCTGGGCCTAATAGAGACACAAGCAGGCTGAATGTCCAGTAACACAAGTGGTTTGCTGCATTTCAAAATAATCCTGAATGCCTGGGGGAAAATAAAGGGGGGGGGGGAGGCGGCTACTTTAAAAGGCAGGGTTGTCTTAATTCACCCATCCTCGGAGCCCCTGGGTTTGAAGAGCAATTTGAGGGAAGGACTAGGTAACAAGTTGCTCAAAATCTCTCCAGGTGCTCAGACTGGAGGTTTGTTAAAAACACTACCAACTCCACCAGGAGAGGGAAGTGACTAAATCAAAGTGGGGAGTGTCGTTTCCTGCTTACCTTTTCTAACTCCAAAAGGTGAAACCTTAGTACTTGTATTGCTTGTATCATCTGGAAGAAAAGTTTTTAGAGTGTGGAGTTAAGGCTCTGTGACTGCTGCCACTCGGAAATTCCTAGTCGGGGGATGGTGAGGGGATTGGGTTGAGGAGAAGACGCAGGCAAGTGGCCAGGCAAAACCCACACATCAGAAATCGTCAGGAAAACCAAGTGATTACTGATCATCTCTGCCTCATTGGCTACGGGGTGGGAATCTGACTCAACCTATGCCAAGGCATTTAGTATCTTTGCTCCTCACGTGTACTGAGCTATCTGCAAGGGCTGCCTTCCTAAGGACAGGCCTTTCTCCTCCTGAGTCCTGTTTAACTGTCCCCTCTCTCGACCTCAGGCCAACTTAAAAAAAAAAGAAGAAGAAGAAAAAAGAAGAGAGAAAGAAAGGAAGAAAAAAAGTAGTTTCTCTAGAGAGAGAAAGCTTTTTAGAACAGCACACCCTGCGAAATCCCTCCTTACTAAAGAAGGAAATACTCCAGATGAATGGCGAGGCAGGGCCTTTGAAAGCGGATTTAAGTACTTTTAATATTGAAATTGTGCAAATTAGCAAAAGAATCGCACCTAAAAGTGGCCTGCGCTGGTCTGCCCCTCGCCCCCCTTCCCCGCCCACCTCCCGGCCCGCCCTCCGCCGCGCAGGCGGTTACTTCCTTCGGGTAAGCTGCCCCGGGCTCGGCCGCCTGCCCCGGCAAACAGAGGAAATAACTCACTTCTCGTCGCCTAGCTCCCGGGCCCGAGACCCGGGGCGCATCCCCTGCTCTCGCGCTCGGCGCCGCGTCCCCGCTCGCTGCCTCCCAGGGGCTCCGCGCGCCCTGACGTCCAACCCACCCCTCACTGCCAGCTCCCCGGCGGGGGCGCTAAGCTGTTCCCTTCCTCCCCGTCGCTCTGGAGCTTCAAAAAGAGGGCTCTGCTCAAACTCCCCGGAGCTCCGTGGGGGAAAAGCGGGTGCTTCTGGGCAGGGGAGGGGGCCCAGGTTGGGGACAGGCGAGTCACAGTGAGCCTTACCAAATTGTCCAGCTCTGGATTTGAGGAAAAAAGTGGCTTTTCGGCGCGAACCTATAGGAAGCAGGGGAAAGTCAGCATGAATTATCACTCCATTTTAAAAGAAAAAAACCCTTGCCACCGACTAAACTGTCGCGTGCGAGTGGGGATGGCGGAGGGGCGTGGCGGAGAAAAGAGGCGCTTTGGTAAAATACATGGGGAAAAAAAAATCCCAGTAGGGACAGTTGAAAAGGAATCTGGACCTTCGGATCCTAGCCCCATGAAGGGGTACCTGGAACCGCCGAGCTGGAGCCGAGATCTCAGGGCGGTTCTCTGGGCCCGGGTACCCGCTTATCCTGCCGTCCACGGGGCTGGGTTTTGCAGCCTCCCTCACCTCCGCGCCGGCGCCGACAGCCCCGAGAGGCGCCCAGCTTCCTTCCCTCCCAGGCACTCTCGGGGGCCCTCAAAGCCCCTATCCCCAATTCTCGTTCAAGTAGCTGCAGGCGGGGGAAAAGGCCAAGCCCCAGATTAGGAGCAGGTCAACTTTAATTCGAGGGTCGAGCCCCTGTATTCCTGGCTGGGGGGAAAAACAAACACCCATATTTATCTCCTCTCCCAGTTCGCCTCCAGGCTCAAGGATGGGGAGGAGGCGCAGAGCGCGGACTGGGCCGGAGGTACAGATCGGGTGTCCCAGCCTCTTCCTCCTCTTTCAAGTAAAGCTCGAGGAAAGGGGAGGGGGAGTGGGGGGCTGCAGGAGGGCTAGTGGGTCGAGAAGGTTGGACCTGCTTGGCGAAGACCGCGATGTCCTCGTTGAAAGAGTCGGAGGAGCAGACGTCTCCGCCGGCCACTCCGGGTTCCCGCGGAGTGCAGGTCGCCAGCTCGCACTTCTCAAAGACCAGAGCTAACAGAGGAAACAACGGGTGCCTAACGGGCAGCGCCACGCAGAGACACACACACGGAGACGGGGTGCAGAGGGGAAGGAGCAAGAACTGTAATCAACAAGTTTGGAGGGTTCGGATTCCTTCCTTACTACCACAGACACGCATCACACTTTACAACCCTTCCTTCAGGCAGCCGAGCCTGGGCCAGAAACAGAAAGGAGAAACGGCCAGGCCCTTTCCCTCAGCTCAGGACTCCCTCAGATGCAGTGGGAGAAGCCCCTGGCCACTTTTAGCCCTCCGAGTATAAACAGCCTCGGTTTGATGTAAGGAAGCATCCAGTAAGCTGAGGCAGTCTGGAACCCGGAATTGAACCAGACCCACTCCCCACTCTACAGAGGCCGTCCAACCAACCCCTGAGACCCAGCTCTGACCTCCCAAGAGAGGAACAGTCGGTGAAATCCAAGATTGCTTTAACTTCTGCACAGGGGAAGTCATAGGAGGCCCAAAGCTCACCTACAACCGCCGCCTCCCTCACCAGTGCTGTTTCCTCAATCTAACCTCTCCACCCCCTCGCCTTATGAACTTGTTTGGTCCACTTCTAGTAAAAGCCTGGATGTGGGGGCCAGTTACATGCGGTACACGCAGAAGAGCTTCCTTCCCAAGACCACACTTCTACAGCAAGCAAAAATAAATAAATCGAGTGTTGTAACTTGGAAGTGTGCGTGTGCGTCTGCCCTTTGTGTTCCTCCGGGCGGCTTAGCTACACTTTGGGATGCTGGCGGCCTCTTGCTTCAGGCACAGTTGCTGTTTACTGCCTGTCCCCTCCCCTCCGCATCCCACAGCCTCCCCTCACCTACCCTCCGCTGGGACAGCTCGAGTGGTACACGCTGGGGCCGTGCAATCCCAGCCCTCCCTGAGTTCTCTCAGAATTTAAAATAATTTCCAGCCATCTCCCTCACTCCCCTCAAGAGCGGCTCTGTGCAAGCAGCAGTCCCTTCCACCCCGCTGCACTTCAAGGTCTGCCCCCTTTATTTACAGAGAATTAAGAAGAGGGTGATTAGGACTTCCTGGCCGGCCGTAGCAGCCCTGATCCCAGCTCAAGCTGCATTTAGTGACTCCCGGACTCTCGATAGGAAACAGAAAAGAAAAAAAAAAAGTTGCTCCTCATGGACAGGAAACTTTCTCCTTCGTCAGGGCCTCTGTTAGGGGGCCCAGCTCTGCGTCCTTTGGCCAGGAATCCCGTCCTTGGGGAGAAGGCCCTGGCCAGATTGTGAGGACTCAGTCACTCCCGGCTATGGGGTCCAGAGTGGCGGGGCCTTGGGGGTAGACGAAGCCAAATCTTCCCGGACTCATAGTCAAGGGGCAGAAGAGCAGCGCTCCCCCCCTCCCCGCCCCCTGTACTGTCCTTTCCTATGGCAAACGGTTCTGGCCCCCCACCCTAAGGAGCAATGACTCCCCACTTAGTCGGCCAACCCCTCATCCCCCACAGAGACAAACACACACTCGCACTCGCACTCACACCGTCCGCTGGGTCGGGAGGTGGGGGGGGCTGGTTTACCCGTAGATCGCGTCCTTGTCCCGCTTCAAGGCGTCGTTGACAGCGGATCCCATACTGGCCGGCATGACATTGGGGTGCGGGGCGTGAGCGCCGTAGTGCTGCGTGGCGTGAAGCGGCGGCCCGTGGTTCAGGTGGTGAACCGGAGGGATCGGCCGCGGCGCGTGAGGGTCTCCGTACATGGAAGCAGGCACCCCTACTCCGTCCATCCCGCCGTAATGGGGCAGCTCATCGTACTGTCAGAGCCCGGCAGAGGGGCGGGGGGCGCGGGAGGTGAGAGAGAGCCAGGCGAGCCGAGGGAGAGGAAAGAAGCAGGGAGAAGAGAG
>SJXQ01000738.1:202129-230426 GCA_006408695.1 Aepyceros melampus | reverse complement strand
CGCACACACGCACGCACACACCCTCGCACACACGCAGAGGCACGGGGGGGAAAAGAAGCCGATGAATAATTTTGCTGCTATTTTTTTAAAATACTGGCCGCCATCATCAAGCAGCGAGCAGCAGCAGCGTTGGAGGGAGAGGAGGCACCGGGACAGGCCCCTCTTAGGAGAGGATTTATATCTAGGTAAGTGTTGGAGATTTAAACCTACCCTTTGCGCCATCAGTCTGCGCTCCAATAAACTCCTGGATGTGTCGTATATTTAATATCCCAGTCCGGATAAGAAAGTGATCTAGGCTGAAGATTCCTGTATTTTTTTTTTTTCCAAACCAAGGAGACTTCTCCCAATTTTCCAATGTTATTTTTAGGGGGAAAAAAAAAAGCCCAGGCAAGACAACGAAGAGTTTTTTTTTCCTGTGATATTTCTTCTTTTTCTCTTTTTTCCTCTTCTTCCTCCTCCTCCTGATCTTCCTCCTCCTCCTCCACCTCCTCCTCCTCCCCCTCCCCGCCTCCTCCTCTTCGGTCCTCCTTTCCCCCTCTTTCTCTTCTCTTCCCCTCAGTTGGAAAAAAAAAAAGAAAAAGAAGAAGAAAAAGAAGAAAAAAAAATTTGTCAAGCCCCCGAACTGAAGGTTACGAGCGGCCCGTCAGCAGCCCACATGTAACCGAACTGTCGTGTTTCATGGCTTTTTGCCACTCCAGCTGTCAATCAAAGCCCGGAATGTCAAGGTAGTGAATGAATGATGGTTGATGATGATGAAGAGGAGGAATCTTTCAGACCCGTTTTTTTCTTCCAGTAAAACTCCGCGAGGGGTTTCTGCTTCTCGTATTTTTTCCTCCCCCTCCCCCCTCTTTTAGCTTTGCCCCCGCTGTATCTATAATATGATCCTCTCTCTTTAAAGTATCGTTCAAAGAAAGCAGGAGGGGGAAAATCAAGAAAAAAAAACGAATAGTTTGCAAAAATTGGACTTCCTCCCCCCCTTTCTTGGTAGGTATTTTGTCTCTCCCTCTCTCTCTTTCTCGCTCCTCGCTCGCTCTCACTCGCGCTCGCTCGCTCGCGCTCGCTCTCTCGCGCTCTCTTTCTCTCTCTGGGAGATGAGTGAGTGTCAGTAGGTGTTGGCAGGGTGGCTGCTGCCTGGCTTATAGAAGAGCCTCAGTTTGGCGGCGCGGGTCGGCGGCGGGAGAACGAAATGACGGAACCCGGAAGTCGTGGTGGCCATAGCCCGTCGTACGGCGGAGACACATCCCGGGAGTGGGGAGCGGGAGCGAGGAGGAGCGCGCCGCGCGGAGCCTCTGATATGCAGCGAGTGCGATCGGACGGCCCCGGTTGGAGGGCGGAAGGGGGAGGGGAGGCAGGAGCCCAGCAGACCCGAGCAAATCAGCGAGGCTGCTCCTCCGGAGGGATGGCGCGGGGGGAGGAGGGGAGGGAGGAAGAGGAGTGTGTGTGTATGTGTGTGTGTGTGCGTTTGTGTGTGTGAGCTTGTGTGTGCGCGCGCGCGCGCGCACGTGAGGAAAGAGGGAGGGAAAGAGAATGAGAATGAAGAAGACAGGGAGAGCGCAGACAGGAAAACTGCAGAAAACCACAGGGAAAGTACGGTACAGCTTCAGATTTTTTATTTTTTTTCTTTAAAACTTCTAGTTCATTTCCCCATCACTCCCCGCTCCTCCCTAACGGGGTCGCGTCGGGGACGTTTGGCATGGCGCTCCTGCTTTTGTTCCTTTTAATTCCGCGGCCCCCTACTCCTCTACCAGCCGACTGTCGCGCCCCGAAGGCTTTCTGCTAACACTCAGAGGCAGCAGGATCTGCAGACCGTACCAACGCCCGGCCAGAGTTTTGTTTTTGTTTTTAAGTGGTACTTTCTTCCCTGTGCAGAGCCAGGACCCTTGTCAACATTCATTTTTTTTACTAGGACAAGAAGAAACCAGCTTAACTCAGAGAGCACTCCCTCCAAGCTTTGCGGACAAGGGCCACCACGGAGAGTCTTTGGGGGCCGCAGAGAAATCAGGAGGGAGGAAGTGGGGAGAGAGTCTTTTGGGAACTTGATGTTGTCTGATGTTGCCAATGGGGGGGTGGTGTGTGTGTTGTGGGTGTGTGTATGTATACACGCGCGCGCGACTGGTGTGCGACTCCGAAGTGGGTCTCACTTAGAGCTGGGAAGCAAGGGAGCGAGCGGGAGAGAGAAGGGGAGAGAGAAAGAGAAAAAAGATGCCTAGCGTGGAGGATTGGCCTGCACTCCCGGACCAGCTTTGTTGCGATCGCCCGGGGCGCGGAGGCCAGGGCGCGGTACCGCTGGCTAATGGCTGTGTTAATTACATCGGGCAATTTAGGGCGATCTGGAAGATGGGGCCAATTCCGAATGAACTTTTCCGAAAATGAAAAGAATCAGTGTGTGTGGGAGGCGGGGGAAGGTAGCTATCCCCACGGTTTGCGTAGAAAGTAGTTCTAGCCGGTGTCTCTCCGAATCCCTGGCTGGAGCTGCTCCCAGCCTCACCTCCGCGCCGCGGGTATCCCGGCGGCTGCGCGTCAATCACTGGGAGCCCCGAGCTGGGGGCGGAGCTACGGTCTCCCCGCGCGCTCCGCTCTACAGCCCCCGCCGTCCCCTGGCTCCAGGCAGCCCAGCAGCCAGGCCCTGCGCTAGGAGCGCGCCCTCTCTCCCCAACTCCTCGCTCTCGCCGTGGTTCACGATCCTAGAGAATTGAAAACAGACTGTTCCTCAACAGCTGCCTCCTTCTCCAACTTTGAACCCATTCTGGCGAATAGAAAGTAGCGTATCCTCTGCGCTGGGCTTTGACCGACTGCCCGAGAAATAGGGGGTGGGGAGGGGAGGGGAGCGCAAGGAGAATAAAGGAATAAAGTAGTGTATGTGTCAGACAAGAGAGAGAGAAAATGAGAGAGAATGAGAATATGAGAGGGAGAGAGTGAGAAAAGGCTGATAGGCTTTTCTTTTCTTTTTTAAAGTCCCCCTTTTATCTTCTCTGCTTCACTGTAAGCTTTCGGGCAACTCTACTGAGCTTAGATAGCAGCCTGCAGAGACTCCAAGCGGAGTCGGAGAAATTTGGCCCGATTTTAATAGGGTTGGGGAATGAGCTCGGGAGGTCAATAAAGCCCTCCAAAAATGATGAATGATTGAGTACCTGTGATGATGATAGTGATTACTGGAGCAATTAAACAGTTTGATTAAATGAGCCATCATAACAATGATGTCTGCGGGAAATCGGCCCTCACATATAAAAGAAAGATAGTGCGGAGGGACTTGCAGAGGCGAGGATAGGGCGACGTCAGGGAGTGGGGCCGTAGATCGCTCAGTATTTGCCCGGAGTGGCCACAGCAAGGACAGCTGGGCGCGCGGAGCCTCGGGATGAGAGTCTAGCCCAGGTTTCCAGTAACTCGTAAGCCAGGCTTCAAGCCGGTAAGAGCAGACTGGTGAGAAACCTGAACGTTGGAGGAGGGTCTTTCCCCATCCACCTCCTCATTTTTTCTTCCCAGAAGAACTGCAAGATTAAAAGCATCCTTCGTATTGTTGCTGAGTTGCTCATGGACATATAAGGAAAGGTGAGTAAAAAAAAAAAAAAAAAGAAGATGCAAAAGAGAAGAAAAAGTTGACCTCCAGAATTTTATTAACAAGAGGTAGTTGTTCGAATTCGGTTAACCCGAGGCGGGAAGATGACTGAAAAAGAAAAAAATCAAAGTGGTCTCGCTACGGAGCATTTTCGACTTAGCAGAGGTCTTTATGTTGGTGGATCCACCGTGCCAGTGAAGCGCCGCTAACTGAGAAGTTTGTACTCAGTTTTTAAGTTTTTAACTCTTCTAACTGTTCCTGTTATCAATATTGCATATTTGTCGCCAATAGGGTTATTATTGTTTTAAGTGTCCTATATAGTAAGCAATAGGCGTCGATTACTTTTCTTTTTTAAAGGATCTCAATTTCCTTGAAAATGTTGGCTTTTGTAAAAATCAACTTGGAACCGAACCTCTGCATCGCAGTTTAAACATTCGAAGTTGCTATCTTCTACTTCTTTTACCGTTACATTTTTTTTCTTAATGATATTGTGAAGTGAGTAGCATTCCTACAACCTTTATTTAGAAAAATTACATGAAGATTTTTTAAAAAGTGTTTCTTCCACGGCAGTGCATCGAGTAAAAACAATTCAGACCAATTGATGGTTTCTATATTTTCAAACAGTTGTTGAGCTAATAATGGGTTGATTATTCCGCGATCATCTTGAGCTTTACAAAAGAAAAAAGTTTGAATTCTTTTTTCATGTGTTTTCATCCTTTGGGCGATGCAGAAGGCATTTTAATCTGAACTTCTTTCTTCCTTTCTCTCCCTGTCTCTCTCTGTTGCTCTGATATTCTGTAACTACTTTTGAATTTTATTGAATACATTAAAGCAAGTAATTAGGACAATCTGGTCAGAGGTGGGAGGGAGAGAGAAATAGAACATTTTGAGATACTGTTAAGGAAAAACCAACCAATCATCCTTAACTCCAAAGACCTTAGTTAAGAAGTGTGAGAATGTTAAAAGTGAAGTCTTCCAGGAGGAAAATCTATGTCATTTAAAATTTTACCAGTTTCTTAAAGGGAGAATCCCGAATTTCATGCGACTAAAGAGATTTCACTTACCTAGTTGCACGTAATTATGAAACTGTTAGTTTAAAATAGCATCGCAGTGTAGTCAGTTACACACAAGAACAAGTTGGAGGTGATTCACCTTGTCCATTCTTGGTCAATCTGATGAATTCAAAGGACGATTACTTTTAATCACCAACTTGCTGATGTTTTATTAATAGAACTGAAGAACATTTAAGAACTTCATCGTCTCCCCTAACTCCCAGGTTTGCAGTCCCATTGAAACTACTCAAAAGCAGTGGAGTACGCAGGCTTTCTGGTTTCTAGTCCGGGATAGTATCTTGCTGATGCTCCGTTCTCAGCCTCCGCAACCCTTCCGGGACTTCGAGGCTCATCTGCTCTGCCTCGTTTGGGGTAAAGGAAAAGTAGGTGGGGCAGGGCCGGGAGACGGGCGTGAGATGGGGGTCGCTGGAGGCGGCACACACCTCCGTCAATAGTCAGCCCCTTTTGCTCAGGCTGGAAATGGTTTTAACAGGCGGTAAAATTTCATCTTGCGGTGTCAAATTGGGGTCATTTTGGGGTTAGAGTTCTTAGTGTCCGAGAGGAGCTGTCCAGCTGCGTGGGGACTCATTAACTGCAAAAGATCTGTTTCAGTAAAAACAATTCAAAGACAATCAGAAGGCTGAAGACCTTCTACAAATCGCATTTTACAAGTGCCCCAGAACAAACATGGATGCTGAAGTCTATTTCTTCAGAATCCCATATCGGCTACTGAGCTTTGGAGTCTGGGTGGGGGCACTGAATGGAAAAAAAAAAAGGTGAAGGGAGGGGACCTGATCCGGTGGAGGTGAATGGGAGGGGAATTAGGCCTTTCAAACTTGAGGGTCTGTTTTTAATCACCTCTTGCTTACCGGAGATCCCCAAGACTTCTGAGAACTGCTGCTTTTCTACTTTTCCTTCTCTCTCTCTTTTTGTCTCAACATGGAATGATATTATAGGTAACATTCAAGATGTTAAAAGAATAATTGAATTGCTCTACAGTTACTTAATTTAAAGGGCATTGGCTTTATGGAGAGTAATTTGAAATGAGCATCTGTGAACCTAGACTCTATTTTGGGTGAATTTCCCCACCTTCCTGTAGGAACTTATGCGTCTTTTCCTCCTTTTTTTTTTTTTTTAACCTAAAATGTTATAGATCCTCAGCACAGAAAACTCCAAATTCCTCAGAACTGTAAAGTCTGAAGTGTTAATCTGTGTATTAAAATCACTGGGCTTAAAACCTTTTTGTCTTCTTACAACAGAACAATTGGCACCTTGCTAGAGGAACAAATAGATCCACCCTTAATCTTATTTGTAACTTTAGTTAATGTTTTGAATTGGAGTATTTTGGGTTAAGCAGGGTTTGGGTTTTTTTTCTTTTTTTCCTCTATAAGGTTAATTTTTATTTGTGGAGGCTCTCTTGGCTGGTTTGGAAGAAAGATACTAATTATTACTTTAATTCAAAAAATCCTTCAGGTAAAAGGAAAGTGCCATTTTAAAATGAGAAGGTAGATGTGAGATGCTTGGACTTTTAGAATAAAACTAATTTTAGAATAAAACTAAATCAAATTTTAGAGTAAATTATGGTTTTAAAGAAGTTTTCTTGCATTACTGACCTGAGCAAGTAAATAGGATCTGAGTATTTTATTCTTTCTCTCTCTCTCCCCCTCCCGGCCTCCACCTCTGTCACTAGGTCTTCTCTATCCATCTGCTTCACTGTTCTTTGGTTTCTGAATGCAACAGGGAATTTTTGTAGTCCAGCTCTCTTCTCCAAGCCTCCCAGAGTAGAAATTGTTATTCAAGGAGTTTGGTTGCGGCCCTGCAGACACAGCCCTGAACCCAGCATTGCTAGGACAAAGGCAAAGGGATTCTCTTTCTGTTCCAACCTGCTGGCTGACATTGGAATTTTTGATATATATTTTATTTGGTGTTTTCAATAACGTGTTTGCCTCTCGCTCCCCACCCCCTTGCAGTCATCTATTACTTTAAAAACATCTCTCTATAAAGCTCAGCTCATCCTTGTGAACTGTTCCTGACCTTCCCAGCCATGAAACCAGAAGCTCTGAAAGTTGCTCTAGGACGAATTTCACTTGCTTTCTTACCTGTTAACTTTGCTTATTCTCTTCTTAGTTGGGATCAAGAGAGGAAGGGGACTTCTTTTTGTTTGTCTTGGTCCTTTCCCTACTTAGGCTTTCTACCATGCACCCCTCCCCCCAATTAATAACAATAAGGCACCCCACAATTTCTCAAATAAGATGAGGTGGAATGATTGTACTGTTTTTCCTTTTGCTCTGCCTCATTTCTTATTTCTCCCAGTTTTAGCTCCTATCCTATCTCGCAGTAGGAAAGTATTTCAATAAATAGCCCTCTAGCGCTATCTGGCGGGGCTCCAAGCACGATGTGCGCTAGCTCTCGCTGTCTCTGGCTCCTTCCCGCCTTCTTTTCCTTCCTCTCACCTTCCTCTCGCCTTCTCTTTCTCTTATCTCTTCTGCAATCTTGATTCTGTCCCCTCTTTCTGTCTTTCCTGTCTTCCTACTGTCTCCTTTCTAGTTCCCAACCCCATTTGCCGGGCAGACAGCTGGAAAGACCCGGTCAGAGGCTGACACCATCGGAACCAGGTGATGCTCAGGCGGGGGAGCTCTTCTAGAACTCCCACCTTCACCTAACATGGGCCACACACGTCCTTTTCCTTTGATTCACATCTTACTGTAGTTTAACGCGTTGCTTAAGTCTCATCGTCTCAGCCGGCGGTGGTTTGGAAGGACTAAAACTGCATTTGTGAAGTTTAGAGGAAAGAAGTCAGACGCTGGAATCCCGTCTAGTGGAGCCCGGCTAAGTTTTAGGTCAGAAGGCCGAGTCTCAATGCGAGTTTGACTGAAGGGTCGGGGCTTTGCAGGGGCGAGAACAGCCCTTCGGAAGAGGCTGGGTGGGGGCGCCAGCCGGCCCCCCTTCCCCTCCACCGCCTTACAGCACGGCAGAGTGCTCCAATTTATGTCCTGGGCCTAGCCAGGATTTAAAAAATAATAAATTATTTGAAAAAATAATAATAAATTAGTTTTATTCTCCCTCTCCCACCATCACTACCACATCAAATTTGGAGAGGAGTGGAAAGAAAAGTGGAAGTAGGAAAGCTCACTGGAAACCCCAGAGGGCAAAGGAAAAAAAGGCGACAGCGACTTCGGGGAACGTGGTTGAAGGTTCAGTACTCATCAGTGTTCTCCCTCCTTTCGGGAAGAGATCTGTCTTCCTTCTTATTTGTGGCTTAAAGAAAAAAGAAAAAACCAGTAGCTGGTAAACCTTTAGCATAGGGTGGGGAGTTAGAGGGGACAGGGGCAGAAGGAGAGATTCAACTCCAATTCAGTACTTTAAAATTCTCTCTCTGTCTCATACACACACACACAACTCACACACCCCTCCACACACTGAGCCTTAGAGACATCTCTAGTCCTCTCTCTGAGCAAATCTCTTCCATCTAGTTCTTGAAACGGAGGAAACAGTATGGGACCTGGGGGTCTTTGTGATTGCATAAAAGTGCAATCATATGATCAACTTTGTGACTGCATTTTCTAAAATTTAGTTTTGACCTTGAGAAGTAAAAGCGAGGACCATATCCCCAGTACAAGACCCAATCAGTAGCTACTTGAAGCTAGGGGCCTTCAGCCTGCAGTTGACTGTGATCACACAAAGACCTCTTGCCACCTCTAAAATTCTCCGCTCCCCACAATCTCAAAAATGGAATAGAAAGGAGGGTGGAGGATGACTCAAGTGTAGGTTCTGTTCCTCGAGAATTGCCCCCTCCTGCTCTCATCCTGAAGAAAGAAAGCACAATTTAGGTGTAATTAATTGAGGGCTGTTATTAGGTCATCATTAGCCAAGATGCAAATAGTTGCAGCCCATTTTTACTTAAAATTGACCAGCCCCAGAGTGATAGATCGATTTGGAAATAAAAATGATGTATCAAAACATCAATG
This sequence comes from Aepyceros melampus, assembly GCA_006408695.1. NCBI lineage: Eukaryota > Metazoa > Chordata > Mammalia > Artiodactyla > Bovidae > Aepyceros > Aepyceros melampus. The sequence continues at coordinate 221,850 of SJXQ01000738.1, read as the reverse complement.
TCGATTATTTGAAATATTGTAGTCGAATTTTTTTATTGCTTCATCGGTTAAGTGTCTGAAAGTGCAGTGTTCAAACATATATTTATGTTGTCAATACTGTCAGAACTGTCAGTTTTACTATACTGGATTTGTACTACATTTTGAATTTACTCATTTACATAAAATGCCCACCCTAGGATTCCCCCACCCCCAATCCATCTCTCTCTTTCCTCCCAGCTCTGGAAAATCCGTGTCAGTTTCTTCAAAGGATTCAGCAATCTTTGCCTCAGCTACAGTGTGCAGTGCCTCCTTTGCTCAATTTTCCACATCGGATTACATGTCTTTTTCACCATTTCTAACTTTCAGAGATCCTTCCTCCATTCTTTCCAACTCTGCCTACTCCAACCTTTTCTCCAAAATAGTATTATAGCACTTGGAGTAGTATTGTAGCACTTGGACTGTGTTCCAGTCCATGGGGTCGCAAGGAGTCGAGCAGGACTTAGCGACTGAACAACAACAAGCACTTGGAAAGCTTCTGATTTAAATAGCCTCATCTCAACTCCAAATAAACCGTTTAGGTAGAAAACCAAAAAACCCAGACTTCACTGTACCTCTTTGACTGCACTCTTGTAAACCAGGCTTCACTGGGCACAGGAGATCACATGTGTTAGGCTCCATCATCAAATTACCTGGAAGATTCAAATCTTCCAGAGAAAATGAATTTGGAAATATACTTTTTCTTTTCAGTTAAAAGCTGTGATAAGAGAAAAAGAAACAATACATATAAATGATGAGCACGTTTTACCTTTAAAAGCTTTTGAACTCAATCAAAAGACAAGTTGGAAGCAGAATTGACAGTTTTAATTCTACCCATTTTCACCTGGCATATCAGATCAGAGGCAATCATTTATTTTATGAGGGTAGATGGGAAAGTCAGATAGAAAGCTTAAATCCACTGAAGTCTCTATCCTAAAAAAATTACAGAGAAACTAGTGAAATGCAAACATTCCACTACCCACACTCTCAGTCTAGACTAATTGAAATTTATAAATTCATATTCTGCCTAACTTTATGCTTTTTATTTTGTTTTCTAGGATTCCCTCCAAGACTGATAGGAAAGACAGGGCCACTTCTGGACTATCTGTGAGGATGTGTTTCTATAATACTGAAGCACTTTTTATAAACCTTTTGGTGTATTTAAATCTATTTGGACATTAAGAGAAGTCATATATACAAGGATAGCTTTGCTTTATTCCAAGTAATCCCGATATTAGAAAAAAAAATTCACAATCTGAGAAGCCTTGGCCAAAAAAAAAAGTTTTCTGCGTGCACCCGCTTGTCTTCGTGCGCACGTTTATAAACATCTCACAGTCCGTGTTTGCGTGTTACCTCCCTCCTGCCGTACACTCGAAGGCAGAGGCGTCGAGGGATCGCCCCCAGAGAGCTGTGTTTACTTAGGGTTTTTTTTTTTTTATCTCGCCGCCATGTATGACAAGTGTTACTTCAAGAAATTCATCAGCCTTCTATAGATACTTCCAGTTTTGCTGTAATGATCTGCAGAAGAGAACTGCCATCACTTTCTCACATCCCAAGGTGTTGCAGGAACTCACCGAAAGGGGAGAGTGGCTGAAACGCTTAATTACAGCGGGGGAGGGAGGGGCGCGAGGCGGGACCTCGGAAGGGAGAGTGGGGAAGGTCTTTACCTAGCCTGGACCTGAAGAAAGCTGTGAATCCTCGCGTTGAAAATTTGAGAAAGGTAGGGTTGCCTTTTTTTTTTTTTGTAATGCCTTTGGGGAGAAGTGATACCCTTGTGTAACAATTAGCTCAGACAATAAAAATAATTGGAAAATCAGTTGGAATTTCTGAGTTTTTAATTACGTTTAATTTTGTGCTAAGCCGTAAAATTACGAATGCCCCTCAATTAAACACTCTCCTCTTGTAAATCGTTTAACAACAATTATTCCTTAATCAGTCTGAATGTGAGTCACAAATGATGCTTTTCCACATCAAAGGGACGTCCTTCGACGTTACCTTTTATCATAAGTAAGAGGATTAATTCCTATAATTAGAGGGATAAATATGTGCATAAATACATCTCTCACTCTATCCTTTAAAAAAAAAAAAAGACACTTTCACTCTGTGTGAGATGTGGCCGGCTGTGGTAGGGCGAGGATTTTAATTGTCCGCTTCTGCCCGACACCACTTTCCTGTCGGGCGAATCGAACCGTGGAGACGCGGGCGCAGAGCACAGACCCCCCAGAGGGGTACACACGCGCACACACGTATACACAGAAACGCACACACGAGTCAGGCAGGAGGTCCAGTGCTCGGGATCCCAAGGCCCCCCGCCAATTCCAGTGCGATCCTCCCAAGAAAATAACACACCCCCCAACCTTGGCCCTGCCCTGCGCTGCGAGAGTTCTCTTCCTGCGGTCCACTTGGCCTGGATGGAGAGCGGGGTCCCTGCCCTAAACTAAAGGTCCAGGTTGACTCTTCAGGCTACAAATAAAAATTGAGCATGACCTTTTAAAACTCTTGTGTGAATATCTCATTTACCTAATGACTTTATGTCACCTAGGAAGAAGGTCAATTTCCTCTTAACCTTTCCCCCGCTGCTGCAGTAAGCATTCTTCCCTAATCAATGGTGGCTGGAATAATCAATTCCCATTTTATGATCGCTGACAAACTCAGTCTCTGGGCGGGGTGTGAGCGCGGTGGGGCTCGTTCCGGCCGGGACAGAGGTCTCCCTGGGTACGCTCAGCTCCGCCCGGCGCCCGCCGAGGGAAGCTGCTCGCTCTTGCGTCGAGTTCAGAGACCTTGGCAAACTTCCCTCCCCCAACCGCCGGCGTGACTTCTGAGTTGTCACTAATCCGAACCTGATATTCACCAGAGCTCTTTCGGTCAGCGACAACGCTCCCCGCTGCCGCTGGGCCTCTCACCCTCCCCTCCTCGAAGTGTTTTTATTTCAAAGTCTGCAGGCAGGGATTGTCCCGACTCAAAGGAGTGCGTGCGTGCGTGTGCGTGTGTGTGTTTTAGTTTCATTTACATTTTTTAAATTATTTTGCCTTCTTCTGCGTGCATCTCTTAGCTCTTTCACTGTGTCTCAGCCGGGCTCACTTTGCATAAACAAAGCAACAACAGAAGCTCCGAGTGGGTGGATTCGTGTGGAAATGAAGTCAACTGGCAGAGTTCTCTTTCTCTTTTCCTGTCTCCTTTTCCTTTTCCCCTCCCTCTCCCATCTCTCCTACCTCTTCTGTTACCTTCCTCCTCCTCCTCTACCTCCCCCAGCAATACTCAGTCATCCTAAAAGATGGGTTTCTAGATGCCACTTTACCTCTATTTTTATTTAGTTCCTGAGTCAGGGGAAATTACCAGGAAAATTACTAAGTCAGAGCTAGTTTGAAAGTGAATTCGGGATAGGTTCAACATTCTTGATATTTCCAGGGCCTAAATATGAGCTCCTCTCACCTTGTATCTCATAAAGTAGAGACACAAGGCCTTTTAGCCACACAAGTCTTGTTTGAAGCGCATGCTCTCAACACTGGTTCACCTCCCATCACTGGAATTTCCTTACCCTTATTCTGCCCTAACTCCATTTTCACTCACTACCAAGGTGTGATGAAGCTGCTGCTGATTATCAGGTAAACAAAAAACCTGCTTAGCTGGGGTTCAAAGGCAGGCAAGACAATCACACTTTTCTTGGAAAAGATGTCCTCCACTCAGGTTTTTTCAGATTTCTTATGATTACCAGCTAGTTAAAACTGAGCACCAAACCTAAGCTTTTCTCCTGAGAGTGTTCTCTCAAGTCTCACTGATGGCCTTTGAAGAGGTCATTAAAAATGCCCTCCTTGGAAAAAAAAAAAGAAAATGCCCCCCCTTTTAAAAATCCATGCACCTCATTACTCATGGGCAGGCATTCTGTTACAATAGAGACGTTTGTCAAACAATCAAAACAAAAATGTAGATATTCCACCCTAGAAGGTGGAATAAACGATAAATTGCTTACTCTGATGTAAAACAAAACAAAACAAAAATGGTATGTGAGTTCAAGGTGAGGCATCTCTGGGTCAAAACACTCACTTTCACCCCCAACAGCTTCCTCAGGTCCTGTTAGGAGCAGAGATGACTGACAAGGCCACCTCTCCAGCCTGCTGGAAACTCAAGGTTCATTCCTGTCTTGCCTGGGGTCTGAAGGCGCTAGTGTTGTGTCCCCCAGGAGGCAGAGAGAACAGACCAGGTGCAGGACCTCACCTGGGATGGGGCCAGGCCAAGTTCCCAGTATTGTTACTTCCCTTCTTGCTTCATACCAGGAAGGACATCTGCAACTCTAGTTGAATTAGATTCTGGATTTAAATGGGCATTGAGGGCTGGTCCAGCTCTGATTCGCAGTTTATAGCAGATTTGGTTTTTAGATTTGTTTCATATTCCCAACAACTGAATTAGATTTTCTGCAACTACAGCTTGTACAGGCCAGAAAGAACTTGTATGGGAAGAGTTCCCCATTACTAGGAGACCTAAGTGGGACTTTTATCTCAATTTGACAGAGGAGCAGACAGACTGGGGATGGGCCCCTTGACCTCAGATAATTACTGCAGCCTTCCCTCTTAAACAAATTTAATTCTCACATAAGAGTAATTAACAACCTCTGACTATTCACTCACTCTATGAGAATTTCCTTTCCTTATCTTCAGGGCCCTCACAAGGATGTTGAATAATATGTTTAATATTAGTTGTTAGTTTCACCTCAGTTAAGCATTTTGGATTTTGCTCATTTCTTCCACAGTTGATGGAATACATTTAGCATAGTCTTGGGCTGTGTTCTCATTCTAGCAGGTGAACCAGGAAATAAAATCATCAGTTTACTCCCCTCTGTACTCCCCATACTAGATTACTCTTTGAACAAAGAAAATTGTCTAATTGTGCTTAGAGAGCATGCCAGAAGAGGTTTTTTTTTTTTTAATAATAAAAATGTTATTCTCTCCCTTTGACTTTCTAACAGCTTTGTCTCTATCAGTGTTTTACACAGGATTATAAATCAAAATTACATGTCAGGATTTATAAAATATAAGTATAGGAGCAGGAAGAAAGACCACACAGACTACTACTTTTCAAAGGTGACTGAGGTCTCTGCAAGGCTCATGTCCTAAATGGAAAGACATCTCTTTAAAGCATCTCTAAGGGAGAGGGTTGGATTAGATCACTTCTGAGGATGTTTCTAATCCTGGAAGGACAAAAAGGAACTCTCTAGCTGAAGATCAGTCAGGAGCCCAGGCGCTGGAGTCTGACAGGGAGGAGCTGAATCCTAGGTCTGTCCTGTGCTAATTATGTGATCTCAAGAAACAACCTCTTTGAATCTCAGTAGTCTCAGGTATGGAGAAGGCAATGGCACCCCACTCCAGTACTCTTGCCTGGAAAATCCATGAACGGAGGAGCCTGGTGGGCTGCAGTCAATGGGGTCATGAAGAGTCAGACACGACTGAGTGACTTCACTTTCACGCATTGGAGAAGGAAATGGCAACCCACTCCAGTATTCTTGCCTGAAGAATCCCAGGGATGGGGAAGCCTGGTGGGCTGTCGTCTATGAGGTCGCACAGAGTCGGACATGACTGAAGCAACTTAGCAGCAGCAGCAGCAGCAGCAGCGGTCTCAGGTATAAAATCAGGATAACTATACTCAACACCATCAGCTCTTCCAGATCCACTCTTTGCTTTCTGCATCAGGCCCTGTGATCCTGGAGGCTCATATGAATGATTTCAGAATGCCGGCTTGGCCTTTGCTAGGGATATGCTCAGAGTGTATAGCATGAGGGCTGAGCATTGAGCCCCAGCCTTCTTCACAGAGCTCTCTCTCTGGGTTCAGGTAACCGCTTCCCTCCCCATGACCAGCCTAGGGGCACTGCTCCATTCTCTTGTGGTTTCCTAACACCCCGCTCACACCTTTTTAATATAGTTTCTTTATGAAGCACTCCTCAAATTACCCAATTTGATATGCACCATCTGTTTCCTGCTGGACCCTGACTGATACACCTAATAAACTTGTTTGGAGGTTTAAAATTAAATGAGATAATGTAAAGCACAAAGCACAATTCCTTGCCTATAGTAAAAGCCTAATAAACAGCACTTTTATTTTTTTTTCATAATTATTATCAGCTGTATCCCCCTCATTTTATACATGAGAAAATGGAGGCCCCAAGCGGTTAAGATACTAATTCAAAGTCTAATTAACTCAAGATAGTAACAACCCTGGGACCAAGTCCCTGGACTAGCAGCTCTCAGCTCACTACTCTTTCTGCAGCAGTTCTTGTTGAGCAAAACATGGGGGAAAGAGGGAGATCCTTTTGTGATAGATTTTGGAAGAAGGGTTAGATGAGTTAGAGGCAGGGGTGTAGGAGATAATAAGCATCTTTCCATATAGCATTAGTTTGTCTCTGCTAAATTATTGCTGAAATAAAGCATGATATTGTGATTTGGAATCCAGTGATTTCACTAAGAATAGAATAGCTACATTATAAGAGGAGCAAAGTATGTTTGGCAGGGTAAAAACAAAATTATGAACACATAATTGGAAGGTTTACCAAGAGGCATAGTAATGTTTTTAAGACATATAGGGTATAGCAGAATTAATTTTTAAATAAAGGCTGATTTTTGGATTGGTGAAGTCGCTCAGTCGTGTCCGACTCTTTGCAACCCCGTGGACTGTAACCTACTAGGCTTCTCAGTCCATGGGATTCTCCAGGCAAGAATACTGGAGTGGATTGCCATTTCCTTCTCCAGAGGATCTTCCCAACCCAGGGATCGAACCCGGGTCTCCCGCATTGGAGGCAGACGCTTTAACCTCTGAGCCACCAGGGAAGCCTGATTGCAGTACAGATTTAGTATGAATTTTATAGTTCTTTAGAATACACAACTGTGCTATGAACTTGTACAATCAGGACACTACAGACATTCTATAAGTTGACAATACTAACAAGCTGATGGACATCATTCGATTATGTATTCCTACCTTCAGTCATTCAAACAAATATTTATTGTGTCTGTAGTATTCTCCAAGTCTACTATAGGTGTTAATATATAAAAACTAATTAAATATATTCTCTGCTTCAATGGGTTTACACTGTGAAATAAGTAGGTGCATCAACAGATTTTGGAAGAACAAAAGTAGAAATAAGCCTAGGCTACAAAGAAAGCCGTAAAGAGGTGGCATTGCAAGAAGAGGCTTTCCTGAGTCAGAATTGAATCTTAGCAAAGAGAAATTAGTCTCAGTGTGGTTATATTCTAGCCTTCCAGATGGATCCTTCCAAATTATTGATAATACCATTTAATTAAACATTAGCTCCTTCCAATATAGATATTAGTGACAAAATAACCCCCATGTATAATATTGTTTTAATATTACACTTTACTATAGCAGGGTGGCTGAAGTATATGTGAAACAGGAAAATTTAAATAATATTTGTCTTGGTCACTAGAGTGTATGACAGGAAAAGAGGTATACATTTAAAAGATGATATTTTACACAGACTCCTTGGAAAATGTTACCTTCAAAGAAGATTGCTTTAATGTACTTTACCACTTAGGCCTTATTTATATAATGAGTTAGATCAGGTTTATTTGAGATATAAACATATACTTTGAAAAATGAGTTGGAACCTATGCATGGAGAAGAAACATAGGGCCATTTCTTCCAGAAACCAGGATGGATTCATATACAATTGGACACACTAATAAATATAACACAACTTAAAACAGGTTGTTTCTACATATTCATCACAAAACTGGTCAGTACATCTCAATTTTAAAGGATAAACATGATGCCTAAGTATAATTTACTTTACCATGGTAAAGCTGCTGAATATTTGTGTCTTTCTCTGGAAGTCCAAAGTAAAAAGGTATCTAACTCTGGCTCATTCTCATTTAAGTTGCTTTGTCTACTGACCTGGATCATCCTCACTTGGTTCTCTCTTTTTTTGTCCACCTTAGTCCCCTATTATGTGTGTGTGTGTGTGTATATGTTGTGTTTTGTTGTTTACTCACTAAGTCATGTTTGACTCTTTTAGAACCACATGGACTGTACAGCTCATCAGATTCCTCTGTCCATGGGATTTCCCAGACAATAATTTTGGAGTGGGTTGCCATTTCTTCCTCCAGGGGATCTTCCTGATCCAGGCATGAACCCACATCTCCTGCATTGGCAGGCGGATTCTTTCCCATTGAGTCACCAGGGAAACATACACCTATATATGTATGTATACATATTGCCATTTTAGCCATCCATAATTACACTTGGAACTTAAACTTACTTTCAAGATCTCAGATGTAGAGATTTTTTTCCCCCTATCATATCTTTGTTCTCTATTGAAACAAACTATTCTGTCTTCATTATGACTCATTAAAAATTCTGGTTTCTTGAACATTTCCTGCCAATCTGTCAGCCATATCTTGATTTACTTGATTGCATACCCAGTTTAAAGCATTAAGGAATCATTAACCATTTATGTTATTTTTCTTTTTAAAAAGTAATATATACTCATTAAAGACTATTTGACAGTGTGGAAAAGTGGGTACAAGAAACAAAATCACCTATAGATAAAGTATCCAGACAGAGTGCTGTCAAAATTTAATTGTATTTCTTTGCATTTTTTCTATATGTAGTTCTTTTTTTGTAGTTGTAATTGTGCTTTGCATAAAACTGCATTCTAGTTAAGCTTTCAAGTTCTTTATGACCATCAATCTAGATGTCATCAATTAAATTATCATAATTCACTTTTCCATTATACTATTGTTTGGCTCTAATTTATTATTTCATATTTTATGTACAATTCTGTAACAAGCACTTTTGTATGTAAAGATTTTTCAGAATTATTTTCATAGAATGGATTCCTGAACATAGATTGAAGGGTGTGAGTGTATTTAAGTTGACATTCAAAGCCTCTATTGCTTTCTGAACATTTTGTCATGACCTCTGTGACAATCTCCATCTTATTCATTTTCTGTTTCTCTGGCTGAATAATCAGCTTTTGAAGGAAGAAGTCCTGAATACATATACTTTATAATTATAGTCTGAATTTCAGTTGGCCTCCTGAAGCTAAATTATTCTTCTACCCATTTTCTGTGGTGAATCCTTATTTTGACAATACCTCATTTTATCGTCTAATCTCCGGTCCCTCTCTCCCCTTCCTTTGCCCTCCTTTCTCCTTTTCTCTACAAAACACTCAGAAGCCCCTCAGGACTCTTGCTCTTTCCTTCTCAGATGACTTCACATCCAGTATCACTGAAACTGAGAATTTCTAGCATGAGTTTGGCAGTACTCTCTTCTGTTATTTCCCACTCTCTCAGTCATAATGTAGTCTGTTTTTAAGAATGACCACTTCTTATCTTTTTACTCTTATATTGACTAAAATATTTGTTACATAAAAAGCATATAGGGAACATATTTGGCTGTTATAGAGTATAATAATAAAAGGAACATTTGTAAACTAGCCACCCAACTAAAGAAGGGAAACATTGCAAATACTTGGGTTCCTTTCCTTTCAGCTTTCTACTTTTCCCTGGGCAACTACTAGCCTGAATTTTTTTGAAAAATTATGTTTTGTGTGTATGTATTCCTGAAATATATATACAGCATATCAAAGATATAAATCGTATATAATGTAACATTATTCATATATTAATAAATATCAAACCTTCTCTATACTATTCATTGGTATTGTATGTATATATATATGTGTGCGTATATATATATTCTTAAATAATAGTCGTTGTGCTTTTTTAAAAAAGAGGTATCAAACTCAATGTAGTCTTTCTGGATTCTTTTTTTCATTCGACATCATATTTTTAGATAAATTTTGTGTGTGTGTAGCTATAGTTCATTACTTTTTCCTTCTGCTTGGTACTCCGTTGTGTAAATATAACACTATTTATCTTTCCTTCTTTGAGTTGTTACCATTTTGTTGTTTGTTGTTGCTATTATAAAGAGTTCTGCTATAAGTATTCTGGTATGTGTCTCTGGATGTTTATGTGCAAGGAATTTTCTATATTTAGAGTATAAACCTAGGAGTGAATTGTCAGATTGTTTGGTATAATAAACATGGTCAGCTTTGTAAGGTAACGTGAAATATTTTCTGGGAGTTGTACTAATTTACACTCCCGCTATTTATATGTCAGATATCCTATTGAGCCACATCTTAACACCTGGTTATTTTGTCTTTTTCTCCCTCCACTCACCACTTCCTCCTTCTCCTTCTCTTCCTCTTTTCAAGTCTGGTTTGAGTGCAAAAAGGTATCTCACTTTAGTTTTTAACATGCATTTTCTGAATCATTAATGAGGCTGAGCATTTATACACTTCTTCTTTATTTTCTTTTCTGAGATATACCTGTTTATGTATTTCCCACATTTTCCTATTGAGTTTTTGGTCTTTTTATCTTTAATTTTATGAGTTCTATATTGCAAATATTTTCTTCCAATTTGTGGTTTGGTTTTTCATTTTATTTGAAACATGTTTTGATAAACAAAAGTTTTAAATTTTATTGTAGTTTAATTTATCAACATTTTTTTAATGGATTGTTTTTTGTGTCTTATATAAAGGATTCTTTCATATCCTAAAGTTATAAAGATCTCTTTCTGTAAAATCTTTAACATATTTGATTGGTTTTTCATTTTTATACTAATTTTTAATCAATAATGAATTTACTTTTTGTGTGTAGGGGTGAAGAATCCATTTTCATCTTCTCTGTGTGGGTAACCCACACCCCAACCCTACTACTTCCTTAGTGATCTTCACTCCATTTCCATATATCAATTTCTCTATAAATTATCTGGGCCTTCAATATAGATAACAATACAGTCTCCAGAAAATGTAGTGTTTTCCCTCCTTTTCCAATCCTATGACCTTTCTTTTTCCTTCCTTTCCCCCTTCCATCTATTCTCTCCTTCCTTTTTTTCCTCTTGCTTCTCCTCCTTTCTCTCTCTCTTTTATGATCTTATTGCCTTTTCTAGCACCAGCTCTCCAGGGCAATGAAAAGGAACATTCTTAAGTAGGCCATCATTGTATCTTTTCTGATTTAAATGAATGATTCTAGCATTTCTCCATTAAGAATGCTGTTTACTATAGTTAATTGATAATAATCTTCATCAGATTAAGGAAAAAAATTTCCCCCATGCCTAGTTTTCTAGGAGTTGTTTGTTTGTTTGTTTTTAATAAATGAGACTTAAATTTTGTTAAATTGTGTCTCTTTAGCAATAAAATGATCATTTTATTGCTTCTCCTCCTTTCTCTCTCTCTTTTTTGATCTTATTGCCTTTTCTAGCACCAGCTCTCCAGGGCAATGAAAAGGAACATTCTTAAGTAGGCCATCATTGTATCTTTTCTGATTTAAATGAATCTAGCATTTCTCCATTAAGAATGCTGTTTACTATAGTTAATTGATAATAATCTTCATCAGATTAAGGAAAAAAATTTCCCCCATGCCTAGTTTTCTAGGAGTTGTTTGTTTGTTTGTTTTTAATAAATGAGACTTAAATTTTGTTAAATTGTGTCTCTTTATGCAATAAAATGATCATTTTTTCCGCTTTACTCTGTTATTGTGGGAGACTTCATTTATAGTTTTTCTAATCTCAAAGTACTCTGGTATCTCTGGACTACATGCAAGTTGATCATAACACTACATTTACTGTACACAGCTGGGTTTAGATGAACAATGTTTTGTTTATGAGTTTTGAATTTCTACTGGTGCAAGAAAATAGCTAGCAATTTTCCTTTCTTCTTTTTTCCCCTTAAATCTGTTATCCTCTTTGCCTATTCTTAGTAATAAGGTTATATTGGCTTCATATAATCAGTTAAATTTGGAAGGATCTCCCCAGTTTTTGTTCTCTAGATAAATTGATACATGATTGAAATTATCTGTTTCTAAAAAATTTGGAAGGGTTTAGTATGAAATAATGCTGGTTTTCTTTTAAAAAACTGATTCTTAATTACTGATTACATTTCTTTAATAATTATTACATGAAAATTCAAATGTGCTCATCTTTTTGAGTAGGTTTAGAAAGTTATAATTTTATATGAACTTATCAGCATCAACTGTTTTCAGACATTGCATGACAATGTCTGTCTGTCTTTTCATGCTACGTGTGCACTTTTTCGATTCGTAATATTTTGTGACTAGTAGTATTCTACTGTGCTTTTTCCTGTTTCTCAAGTTGGGTGCTAAAATGACCTTAATCACTATCAGAAGAGGAGAGGAGTCTTGGAAAGTTTACCTGGCAGTAACCTCATGTTGTTTTCCTGTTGATCACTAATCTCAGGGATTCTAGGTGCTATTTCACTTGTGAGCGATTTGCAGTTGGTTTCGAAATGTTTATTTAAAAAGAAATTCATGGTTTTCTTTAAGGATCCTATTTCAACTTTGAATTAAACAAAAATTTTCAAACTAGATATACCTACCCAGGATGAGGAGATCAGTATTTTTACTTTGAGTCACTTGATCCTAAATACCAGTTTTTCCCTCTGTGTGTAATTTTTTTGTCACAATGATTTATGAGCTTCACATATTCATGTAAGATCAACAAAATATGAACCAATGGGAATTATGTATTTTATGGTTTTATTAGTTCTCCAAGCAATATTTGGAAATACATGACCAATATAATTACTTTCACTTTAGAGTTAGGAAAATGGAGACATTGAAAAACAATTTTTAAGGCACCACAACAAATTAAGGTAAAAACCTGAATTAACTTGCTGGTATGTTCTTAATCTAGATTTTAACAAATCTTCTATTAAATTTCATGTTTATGAAATAGCCAAAGTGTCTCCATTGTTGGTTTTGTGGATTGATATTTATCAAATGGACAAAAGGAGCTTCTTATTCAGGGACTTTAAACATCCTCTCTGCAACTTTTGGCAAGAAAGTAGTTACAATGGCCAGCTGATCAAGTGCCAACTTAGGAGAACCACTAAAAAAACCACATTAAAAAAATACCTTTAATTCTTCTATTTTAGTTTTCAGAAGCATAAGAAAGGACATTTTCTTACATACTATAAAGAAATCTATAGTAAAACAGGGGCTTCCCTGGTGGATCAGAGAGTAAAGAATCCGCTTGCAATGTGGGAGATCTGGGCTGGACCCCTTGGTTGGGAAGGTCCCTTGGAGGAGGGCATGGCCACCCACTCCCGTATTCTTGCCTGGAGAATCCCCATGGACAGAGGAGCCTGGCGGGCTATAATCTGTGGGGTTGCAAAGAGTCAGATTCAACTGAGTGACTAAGCACATACATACAGTAAAACAGGAAAGTGATTCTGTATCTTAAATACAAAGCATAGTATTTTTAAATAACCATAAAGCTGAGATGTGATGTACTCAGTGTTTCATGGAGATAAATTAGGCAGCAAAAGTCTACCCCACAAATTAAAATGAGTAGTATATTCATTCATACATCTTTTAAGGGCCATTTTAGACAAAAGACATAGTGGTATATGGTGAAAGCGAAGCTGGCCTGAGAGTTAAGAATTTGCTTCCAGCACTGTGACCCTCAGCACGTCTCTAGCATGATCTGTGGCTAGCCCTTTAGATCATATCTAAAGGTGTCTCCAGATCAGTGGTTCTATATAATCTAGGGCAATAGAGAATTACCTGGTCTCTCATCTCACTGCCTATTCAAAGGGGTACTAGAAGTATAATCCTGAGAGATCCTGATAAGATTAAATCATTGATAGCTTAAGGCAGATGGGGTGGGAAGGAACACAGAGAAAAACTGAATTGATTTGATACCATAGAAGTTTATTGTTTATTTTTTAACTTGGGAATCACCCATTTTGATCATATAACTCACTATCTTGGTCCCTTGGAGCAAGCAAACTAAATCTATCCTGATATAGATGTCAAATAAGGCTTCAAGGTATCTTGTTTTTAGGTTGTATATACCAGGTTAAGTTGGTCAGCTAGAATTAGGAATATAAAACCATGTAACAAATCATAAAATAGTTTTCACTTAGGTTTCATGCCAGTTTGCTGCATGTGGTGCCATTCTACCTTGGGTTGTGGTTTCCTAGAAGGCGAAGAATGTAAGATGGAGTATATTTTTAAGCGCTAAAATTCTGCAAGCTGTGGCTCTGAGATGAGGTTACAGCAGCAAGCCAGCGGTGGCATTCTTGCTTTGAATTCCATTCCTACAAAAGCAAAAAGAATGCTTTGTGGGTTCTGCTCATTATTAAGGAGACTGGAGAAATCTTGGAGGATTCGCTCAACCTTTTTTCTGTCTTCAGAAAACAGAAAAACCAAACAAACGCAGAGATGTGGCTGGGACATTGACTTAGAAGAGGCAGGCAGGATGTAAACGTGGGCGGGGGCTGGACAGCTCTGCTTTGTGAATGAATGTTGTGCTATGAGCTATGTGTAAAATACATTGTTTTTGGCTGTCTCTCTGAATCAGTCAGAACATTTTGGCTGCAAGTAACAGAAAACCTAATTCAGTCTGGCTTGAACAATAAAAGAATAAGGCTATGCCACTGGCAAGAGGTGAGGTAGGCTCATCTCTCTTTTCCTTCAATGCTCTTGGCTCTGCCCTCTCTATGGGCATCAAATTTATTCGCAGGCTGGTGGCCAGATGACCTGAGCAGTTCTGATCTTCCCAAAACAACCCAGAGGAAGAACACCTTTTCTCTTTCTTTGGATATTGTCAAGGGAATATGGGCACAAACAATTTGAGAAGTCACCAGCAAACTTCCCTCACATCCCATCCATACATATTTGCAGAATGCTTGAATAGGCTTAACCAGGTGTCTTGAAACAACTACTGGTTAGAGGAGGACCCAGTCCTGAAGGTAGGAGCAGACACTTTCCTGTGTTACTGGTGCAAAATGGGCTGAGAGAAGGGTTAGATTCTAAGAAGACAATTTTTTCTCAGTTTAAAACACAGTGGACTAGGGACTTCCCTGATGGTCCAGTGGTTGAGGCCCATGCTTCCACGGTGGCTGGCGTGGGTTCAGTTCCTGTTTGGGGAACTAAGCTCCCCATATGCCACCTGGTATGGCCAAAAAAATAGAAAAAAAAATACAATGGACTAAAAATCAGTACAACTTCTGGCAAATACTGGTCTTTGGGAATAGTTGTTCCCTATTTAGCACTGACGAGCCGCTAGCCAGTGTATCTAACATAATCTTAGAACCCTTGTTCCTAATAGTTTTCTATCTTCCAGAGCAGAGTTCGATGATCACGGGCAGAGACCAGGATGTAATAGATCTTTTACTTATGTGAACAATAATAGCATTCTGTTGAGAAGTCCCGTGGGTAGTATATTGGGGGTTCCAGTGAATCTGTGATGTTTGGTTTTCAAAAAGAAGGAAATAATGACATCATTATCATAAAGAAAATGATAAAGTTGGGAAAATTATGAACTTTTCAAAACAAAGGGAATTTGTTTAAACACACACAAACAATAAAATATCATGGCATAAAAACATTTCCTTAATAATTAAAAATTTGGTTTTCTAAGTGACAAAAATGACTACAAAAGAGAAAAGAAATTTAGTGACTTTTGGAAGGAGATTCTGTGCCAGAGGGAATATGTACAATTGAGGGACAATGAATAATTTGTATAAAGAAAAATAGTTTTATCCCCAGAAAAACTAGACCAAGACCTGTAACCATACTTTCTACAGCATCATTTAGGGAATGTGGGGACATCATTATTATGAGATGGATGGCAATAAGTGACCAATGATTTCTTTATAGCTTTATAGGTAGTTTAGACATTGAACATGATGCAAATTAAGGAAACACCAGCTACTGCACTGTCAATGTTATTAATCTTTCCATTTTAGCTACTGACATGAAAACACATATTTTAAAATATTTTTCTTTTTTTGGCAAAGTAGAGCAATTAGTTTTTTGGACATTCTTAGAAATCACAATTGAGAAACCAGTTACAAAGAAATGTTCTTTACTCCACTTTTTTTTGGGTATGACACTTTCTATTTGTTCCTGAACAGGTTTTTCAAGAAGGAACTCTGCCCATTCTGTAGGCAGGTGGCTCCCTGCTCTGCTGTTTCAGACCTTCAATCACTAGTGACATGCCTGCAATCCACAAAGTCTTGGGTGTCTCTTTTAGCTATCATCATCTAAAAGACATCTAAAAGGGTTTTTTAGTGCTTGAAAGCATTAGGTTTCATTTTTTGCATTCCACAAGGTAAGTGGAAAAGTTGATCCACAATGACATGAGGGCTCAATTCTGCATGAACTTTTTGTTTTTCTACCAGAAATAATCTTTTCTTTGTTTCTTTGTAAGGCTCAAGTTCATCTAAAAATTGTTGACTTTTTCCTAGAGACACACAGCCCAGCAAAACTAAGCCCAACTCACTGCAATTGACATCCACCAGCAAAAGTATGGCTATTTTAATACTAGAGACACATTCACAGAATGACTCAACTTGCTAAGTAGCAAACTATAGAGATAGTGTACTGAGATCAAGAAGAGTCAGTCATCAACCACTCCGATTATTTTTAAATAGACTTACTATACTTTTAAAGGAGTATTATTTTAATAAAACAATCCACAAATAAATACAAAACAAAAGGCAAATGTAGAGACATATTGCAAGTAAGCATGCATACCAAGAAGGTAAGTGCAAATTAGATTTGAATATTCATGAGTCACAAATCATTGACAGTTTGAAATAATGCAAAACAGCTTTATAAATGAGGTTAAGGCAAGGGACATCAAAGAAATGCATAGCTAAATCAATAGCAATTTGATTGTGCATATACTTGTAAGTTGCAGTTATAATTTTTGTGACATGGGAGAAAAAATACTGTGTATCTGATGAAGAAAGAAGATACATAAATATTCCTTTTGTATGTTATATTTTTCCAATTCATCAGGTACTTGGCGACCAGCCAGGTAGAAAGTGGCTGGACATCTTCATCCCCACCCCCACCTCTCCAAGACATAGTTTCCTTTTCAGAATCATTTTCAGACTATGCGTGAAGCACCCTTGTTCTGCTAAACAGAATTAGACCTACAATTCTACGAGTTGGTTTCTAAAATAAAGGTTATCATCTAGCATACATGACTAGAGAATGGCTCAACTTAAACCTTCACGACAAAATCCTTTGCATTGGAGACCATATAGTTTTAACAAATATTTTCTCTATTTTGAAGGAAGTAGATGAATTCAAGGGCTTCCCAGGTGATGCTGGTGGTAAAGAATCCACCTGCTAATGCAGGTGATATAAGATGTGGGCTTGATCCCTGTGTCTGGAAGATCATCTGGAGAAGGGCATGGCAACTCACTCCAATATTCTTGCCTGGAGAATCCCATGGACAGAAGATCCCGGTGGGCTACAGTCTATAGCATCACAAAGAGTCAGGCACAACTGAAGCGATGTAGCTTGCACACAAGCATGAAGATGGGAACAATTTGGAAGACTGTTTTGAAATAATTTGAGATGTAAAATATAGGCAACCTTGTAATTTAAATGAATATGTTTTTATTTTGTTCAGCAATTAACTAGTTATTAATTTGTTATTAGTTCTTTTTGGGATGTGTGTGTGTATGTATACAAGTGCATGTTATGTGAAGAAGTAGTTAGAACGGTGGACTTACAAATTAAAGAATTGTTTAGGGCCTGCCTTAAAGTACAAATGGTTCCGATTCATTTTTCGCTGAAGTTTCTATTGGGGTTACTAGCTGTAAGTTATGAAGTATTTCTAGGATGCTCTCTTCTGCTGGCCTCTTTATTGTGTTCTGTCTGCTTTCTAGGATGATTGATGAAGTTGGTGACATCATGTGAAAATCATGGCACACAATAGCACTAATTTTGGAAGAGGCTGGGGGATTGTGGTCTGTTTAGAAAATCAATCTGTATCTTCTTGCTGGGCCATGCTTTCAGGCAGACATCTAGACTGTAGAAGTAAAATCCAGATGTGGAATAATTAGAAAGAGAGAATTTTGCATTGTCTCCAATTCCCTGCTCTATTAGGAAAGAAGGTAAGACAACTTCCATGCTATTAATAATCAAGAGTATCTATAGCTTCCAAAAGCAATGGCCTTGAGAATTTTTAAGGTCTTTACATGAAGTCTGCAAATCATCATTTGTCAGTTTTGATTCAGCTCAAGCTTAGCATTATATTTGCAAACAATACTGTTATTTTGGTTCTATAGCTAAAAGTTTCTCTCAAAAGTTATTAGTTCATTTGACCTTAACAAACAAGTATCTCTATTACTCCTTTCAGCAAACGGTTGTCATGTTTTATTATGAGGCTATTTAAATTATTTACATCCCTTTTAAATAGTTTAGGTACAATATTCAGTGATTTCTAGTAGCAGGGGTCTATATAGAAATATTTACTATTCTTTTATTCCAGTTCCATATATTTACATCCTCAATATAATTCCAACATTATTTTAGTTCCATTAGGTTAAGTTACTAAACTTTCTTGACAAGGAGGACAATTTACAGCACATATATTTGATTATTTTGATTAAGTTCTTCATATATATGTATATTTAAATATACAACATAAAATATACATAGCACTATATATGTACATATATATATATAAATAACAATAACTTAATCTCTAAGTTAAAACAGAAGACGCTGGACTAGCAAAGGAACAAGACTTTTTGTTCTCCTTCACAATCTATGGGATGAAAAGAAAGTCATTTGGGTTTTTATTTTCTTGCCTTTTTAAACTAGGGGAGATAATATATCAAACTTTGATTTCAACAGCAGGAAAGCGCCTGACTAGCCAGTGCCATCACTGAGATGAATTTCTTTAACCGTCTGCCTTGTCTAGGATCAAGAAGTTAGAGGGCCTGGGAGCTGTCATTTCTGGTAATTCGATATCAAAATGGAGGAAAGATAGAATAAAATAAAAGACTTAGCATTGATTCTGAATTACTTAACGCTGTCTTACTGAATTCCAATGAAGTCTTGTCTTATCATGGAAAAGAAACAGTCTCTCTCTATCCTAAATGTCACTTTGGGAAACTCTTGGACCTCATGCTCATTTTGCTATGTAAATAGAATTAATTTTATCTTGAAAGAGCAGAGGAGTGGCAGTTAAGCGACTTCTATTTCCTATGCTGCCACTAAGTACTGCTGCTATCAACTCATATAGGGTACTTCAAATTCTTTGGATCTCTTGTTTCCTCATTTATAAAGGAAGAGATGGGTCTAGAAGCAGCAATTTTCAAACTATGCCTCTGAATCCCTAAGGCTGTGAAAAATCAGCAAATCTTAATGCAGGAGGGAAGAAGAGCTGGTGGGACTCAGGACAAAGACCAGTATTTTCTTCCTCATCTCCATATATGCTGCTGCTGCTGCTAAGTCGCTTCAGTCGTGTCCGACTCTGTGCGACCCCAGAGACGGCAGCCCACCAGGCTCCCCCGTCCCTGAGATTCTCCAGGCAAGAACACTGGAGTGGGTTGCCATTTCCTTCTCCGATGCATGAAAGTGAAAAGTGAAAGTGAAGTCGCTCAGTTGTGTCTGACTCTTCACGACCCCATGGACTGCAGCCTACCAGGCTCCTCCATCCATGGGCTTTTCCAGGCAAGAGTACTGGAGTGGGGTGCCATTGCCTTCTCCGCATCTCTATATATAGACCTTAGCAAAATTTAATTTGAGAAAAGGAAAAGACTTAAAAAGTCTGAAAACACTGAATTTAAAAACTTATGATTGCTAAGATTTCTTATGGTTTGTTAACTTTGATTTGCCACCAATTTGTTCTAAAACTAGTCCAGT